>JAKELJ010000645.1:0-19118 GCA_025594165.1 Tamias sibiricus
CAGTTCGCTTAAAAAACGGCTTTTCTGTGAGTTTGAAAGCTCTTTTGTTACCTAGTGATTTTCAGCTTTGGGATACTTGAACAGGAAAGAGCACAGTGTGCTCTTGTGATTCTGAAGTGCTTTCTGCTTTTCAAATGTTCTAGCATTAACCATTGAGGAATTACATAAGAGGCGTTTTCAGTGTAATTCGCTGCTAAATCAGGGTAAAAACATCCTATAGGAGGGACCTAAGAAAAAAACCCGTGATGTGTGATGACCAAATTTGGGGATCCTATGAGGGGCACAAGAGGAGAATCATTTTGTCAGAGTTTCATTGAAATACACAAGAAACCTAGTACCCAGAAGCAAATAAAAACATGGAATGATTTCAGTTGACTAAATTCACTTTTCTGTGAGTTTGAAAACTTTTTGCCTATTCCTCAGTGATTCAGCGTTGAGACCTACTTGTACCAGCCGACAGAAGCACAAGTGGTGTCTTTTGATACTGAAGTGGTTTTTCGTTTTTTCATGCAATTTTCAAAGTTCTAAACAGTTACATTGAGGAATTAAAAGTCCTACAGGGACCAGTTTTTCAGTGAAATTTCACCCTATATCAGTGGTAAAACATCCAATTAGCCTCTAACAAAAAAAACCCAGTGCAATGGGTGCGGATATGAGCCAAAATTGGGGAGCACCATCTATGGAAGGGGCGCACAATCTGAGAGAAATTCATTTTGTCAGAGTATAAAAGTTCATTGAAATACACAAAGACAACCTGCCAGTACCCACACGGCTAAGAAACATGGGAATTATTCTCTAGTTGGCTAAATCGCTTTTCTTGTGAGTTTGAAACTCTTTCTTGGAGTACCTAGCTCGATTAAGCTATTGAAGATACTTGAACCAGGAACAGAAAGCTCAGTTGTGTTCTTGTGATATGAAGTGTCACGCGCGGGGCTGGCCGGAGCGCCGTTTTATGCATTTTCAAAGTTCTTAGCTTTTAACCATTGATGGAATTATTAAACTACATGGCCGTCTTTCAGTGACTTCTGCCTAATTCAAGGGTAAATATGCCTAAATAGGCTCTAAACAAAAAAAACACCGTTGATGGTGGAAGTTGACCACATTTGGTGGGAGCCATATGAGGCGCCACAAGAGAGGAATCATTTTTGTCAGAGTTTCATTGAAATACACAAAGAAAACTTGAGTTACCCCAAGCTAAGAAACATGGAATTATTTCCAGTTGCCCTAAAAAAGCCTTTTCTGATGAGTTTGAAACTTTCTTTTTGCCCCCTACTAGTGATTCAGCCTTTTGAGATACTTTGAAACCAGGATACCAGAAGCACAGTGTGCTCTTGTGATCTGAAGTGCTTTTCTTTATGCATTTGTCAAACGTTCTAGCATTATCCATTGAGGAAATTAAAATACCAGGCGTTTTCAGTGGAAATTCGCCTAATCAGGGGTAAAAACCTCCCAATAGGGCTCTAAACAAAAAACCACGTTGATGGTGGGTTGACATCTAAAAAATCTTTGGGGAGCCTCTATGAGGGGCCAAGAGAGAATCAATTTTGTCAGAGTTTTCCATTGAAAAAATACACAAAGAACTAATCCTATGTACCCACAAGCCTAAGAAACAACCTGGAAATTATTTCCAGTTGGCCTAAAAACTAAAACGCCTTTTCTGTGAGTTTGAAAAACTCTTTTGCATTTTACCTACGTGATTCAGCTTTTGAGGATACTTGAACCAGGAACAGAAGCACAGTGTGCTCTTGTGATCTAAAGTGGTGGTTTCTGCTAGTTTTAAATAGTTCTAGCATTAACCATTAGAGGAATTAAACTAACAGGCGTGTTTTTCAAGTGCCATATTCGCCTAATCAGGGTAAAAACATTGCAATAAGGCTCCCTAAACAAAAAAAACCCGTGATGGTGTGGGATCTCCATGACCAAACTTTGGGGTCGTGCCATGGAGCGGGGCACAAGAAGATGAGAATCATTTTGTCATGGAGTTTCATTCGAAAAATACTCAAGAAACTTAGTGCCCAAAAGCTAAGAAATGCTGGACATTATTTCCAGTTGGCTATAAATCGCTTTTCTTGAGTGAGTTTTGAACCTCTTTTGACGTTCTCACCTAGTGATTCAGCTTTGAGATACTTGAACCAGGACAGAAGCACAGTGTGCTCTTGTGATTGATGAAGTGCTTTTAATGCATTTTTCAAAGTTTCTAGCATTAAACCATTGAGGAAATAAACTACAGGGTTGTTTCAGTGAATATTCGCTACTAATCAGGGTAAATATCCAATTAGCTAACTATAACAAAAAAACGTCGTGTCGTTTGATGTGGTGGGAAAATGACCGAATTTGGGGGGAGCACTTGATGTGGGCCACACGAGAGAATCATTTTGTCAGTGTTTCATTTTGAAATACAGAACAGGAAAACTAGTACCATTTCCAGATCGCTAAGAAACATGGAAATTATTTCCAGTTTGGCTTAAAAATTCGCTTTTTTTCTGTGAGTTTTGAAATCTTTTGCACCTACCTAAGTGATTCAGCTTTGAGATACTTGAACCAGGTCTGAAGCAACAGTGTGCTTTTGTGATCTGAAAAGTGTCTTTTCTGCGTTTTCTCCAAAAAGTTTCTTAGCATTAACCATTGGCAGGTGACTTAACTAAAAATACCAGGGGTTTTCAGTGAAATTCCGCCTAATCAGAGACGGGTTAAATTTTCTTTCCAATAGGCTCTAAACATAAAAAAAAATCACCACGTGACATGGTGGGCTAAGTGACCAAATTTTGCAGGGGAGCCATGATGGGCACGAGAGACGCAAGAATCAATTTTGTCTGAGTTTTTTCATTGAAATACACAAAGAAAAAAAACCTAGTTACCCCACAAGCTAAGAACATGGGGGAAATTATTTCCCAGTTGGGTCTAAAACGCTTTTCTGTGAGTTTGAAAAACTCTTTTGACTTACCTAGTGATTTCAGCTTTGAGATACTTGAACCAGGAACCAGAAGCACATGGGTGGCTGCTCTTGATGATATGAAGTGGCCTTTTCTGCATTTTCCATAAGTTCTAGTCATTAACCATTGAGGGAATTAAAATACTACAGGCGGTATTTTTCAGGTGAAAATTCGCCCTAATCAGGTAAGTTAACAAACATCCAATTAGACTCTAAAACAAAACAAACCGTGATAGGTGGATATGAACCCCATTCTGGGGAATCTTGGGCAAGCCATTGACAGGGGACAAACGAGACAGAAGTCATTTTGTCAGAACGTTTCATTGAAATACACAAAGAAACCTAGTGCCCAGTACCCACAGCCTAAGAAACATGGAATTATTTCCAGTTGGCTGAAACGCTTTTATGTGAGTTTGAAAGCTCTTTTTCTTTCTAGTGATTTTTCAGCTTTGAGTGATTTTACTTGAACCCAGGGACAGATGAAGCACAGTGATGCTTCTTGTGAACTAGAAGTGCTTGGTCTGCGGTTTTTAAAGTTCTAGCATTAACCATTTAAGGATTAAACTCAAACAGGGGCGTTTTCAGGCATTATTAGGCCTGAATCAGGGTAAAACATCCAATAGGACTGTAAAAAATAACAAAAAAACCTACCGTATGATGGATGGGGATGACCCAACCTTGGGGAGTCTTGAGGGGCACAGGAATGGAGAGAATCATTTTTTTTTTTTCAGAGTTTCATTGAAATACACAAAGAAACCTAGTACCCAGAAGCCTAAGAAACATGGAAATTATTTCCAGTTGGTACTAAATGCCTTTTCATGTGAGTTTGAAAATCAAATCTTTTTGCTTACCTAGTGATTCAGCTTTGAGGATACCTGAATCAAGGACAGAAGCACAGTGTGCTTCTCTTGATTAGTGATCTAGAAGTGTTTTTCTTGCTATTTTCCAAAGTTCTAAGCATTAGTCCATTTAAGGAATTAACACTGGCAATAGGGGTTTTCTGGGCATTTTCGCCTTCTAATCAAGGTAAAAACATCAATAGGCTGTAAACTAAAAACACGTTGATGGTGGTATGACCAAACTTGGCGGGAGCAATTGATGGGCAACATGAAGAGAATCATTTTGATCAGAGGTTTTCATTGAAATACACAAAGAAACCTAGTACCCAGGCAAGCTAAGAAACATGGAATTATTTTCAGTTGGCCTAAAACGCTTTTTCTAGGATGAGTTTGACAAAACCTCTTTTGCTACCTAGGTGATTTTTTCTTTTAAGCTTTTGATTTTTTTTTTTTTTTTTTTCCACTTTGAGATACTTGAACCACGGACAGAAGCACCGTGTTTGCTCTTGTGATCTGAAGTGTTCCTTTTCTGCATTTTCAAAGTTTTAGCATTAACCACCTTGAGGAATTTAACTACAGGCGTTTTCAGTGAAATTAGCCTAATCAGGGTATAAACAAATCCAATAGGCTTCTAAACAAAAAAACTCGTGATGGTGGGTTGACCAAATTTGGGGATAAGAACTCAATGAGGGGCACAGTTGAGAGAATCATTTTGTCAGAGTATTCATATGAAATACAACAAAGAAAAAACCTCTTCAAGTACCCAGAAGCTAAATAAACATTAGAAGAATTATTTCCAGTTGCTAAAATCACGTTTTTGTGAGTTTGAAACTCTTTTGCTACCCGTAGTGATTCCAGCTTTGCAGATGGATACTTAAAAACCAGGACCAGAAGCACAGTGTGCTCTTGTCGAACATAAAAGTGTTGTTCTGCATTTTAAACACACAAAGTCTTAGCATTAAACCATTTAAGGAAAAATAAGGGGAATTAAACTCACAGGCGTTTTCAGGCATTTTTCGCTATTTCAGGGTAAACATCCAATAGTGGCTGTTAAAAACACAAAAACCCATGATGGATGGGTGGGATGACCAAAAACTTGGGGAGGCTTTGAGGGGCCACATTCGAGAGAATCATTTTTTCAAGAGTTTCATTTGAAATACACCAAAAAAAACTAGTACCACTAAGATGCGAAAAAACATGGACTTTATTTACCAGTTGGGCTAAAACGCCTTTTTCTTGTGAGTGATGAAAACTCTTTTGCTACTAGTGATTCGAGCTTTGCAGATACTTGAAAAGAACCAGGAAAAGAAGCACATGTGTGCTCTTGTGATCTGAAGTGCTTTTTCTGCATTTTCAAAGTTCTAGCATTAACCATTGAGGATATTTAAACTACCAGGGTTTTCAGTGGAAATTCGCTAATCAGGGTAAAAAAAAAAAAACATTCAATAGGCTCTAAAACAAAAAAACCCGTGATGGTGGGATTGACCAAATTTTGGGGAGCCAGATGAGGGGCACAAGAGAGAATTCTATTTTGTCAGAGTTTCATTTGAAATACACAAAAGAAACCTCTAGTACCCACCAAAGCTAAGAAACATGGAATTATTTCCAGTTGGCTAAAAACATGCTTTTCTCTGTTGAGTTGTGAAAAACTCTTTTGCCTCTACCTAGTGATTTCAGCTTGAGATACTTGAAACAGGACAGAAAAAAAAGCACAGTGGTGCTCTTGTGACACTAAAGTGTTGGTCTGGCATTTTTTAACAAAGTTTTAAGCATTAACCATTTAGAACTTGTAAAACTCCACAGGCGTTTTCAGGCATTTTCGCCTATATTCAGGGTAAACATCCAATAGGCTCTATGTAACAAAACACCGTGATGGAGGGATGGAACAAACTTTGGGGAGCCTTTTGAGGGCACAACATGATGAGGAATCATTTTTTCAGAGTTTCATTGAAATATACACAAAGAAACCTAGTGCCCAGATAAGCTATGGAAACATGGAATTATTTTTCCAGTTTGCTGCTAAATCGCCCCTTTTTCTGTGATGAGTTTTGAAAAAAAAAAAACTCTTTTGCTACCTAGTGATTTCAGCTTTGAGATACTTGAACCAGGACAGAAGCACAGTGTGCTCTTGTTGATTTGAAGTAGCTGCTATGTTTCTATGCGATCTTTTCAAAGTTCTAGCATTAAACCATTGAGGAATTAAAAACTACAGGGCCTTTTTAGTGAAATTCGCCTAATCAGGGTTAAACATGAACCCAATAGGCTCAATCCAAACTCTAAAAAAAACCTGTGAATGGTGGGGGTGATGGTTAATGACCAAATTTGAGGGAAGCCATGCAGGGGGACAAGATAGAGAAATCATTTTCGTCAGAGTTTCTTATTGTAATACACAAAGAACCCTAGTTACCCAGGAAAGCTTAAGAAACATGGAATTATTTCCAGTTGGCTATAACGGCTTTTCTGTGAGGTTTGAAACTTCTTTTGCTACCTTAGTGTATTCAGCTGTTGAGATACTTGAACTAGGGACAGTGGAAGGATACAGATGCATGTGTCGGCTTTTGTAGATAAATGAAGTGCTTGTTCTGCGACTTTTTTCACAAAAGTTCTTGAGCTTCATTAACCATTAAAGAATTAAACTATCACAGAGTCTGTTTTCAGTGGCATTCTTTCGGCATAATCAGGGTAAAACATCCAATAGACTGTAAAACCTAAACCCAAACCCCCAATGGTGGAAAACCCCATTTTTGGAGCCGGAATGAAAGGTGGGCTACCAAGACAAACTTGGGTGAGCCTTGAGGGGCAAATGAGAGAATCACTTTTTTTCCAGACATTTCATTGAAATACACCAAGAAGTAAAACCTAGTGACACACATCAGCTAAGAAACATGGAATATTTTCCAGTTCGCTTAAAAAGCTTTTCTGTGAGTTTGAAAATCTTTTTGCCTACCCCTAGTGAATTCAGGCCATTTGAGATACTTGAACCAGGATCAGAAGCACAGTGTGGCTCTTCGTGATCTGAAGTGCTTTTTTTCTGTCATTTTTCAAAGTTCTAGCATTAACCAACCATTGAGGAATTAATAACAGGCCGTTTTCAGTGAAATTCGCCTTTCCTATATCTGGGTAAACTTCAAATCAGGCCCTCTAAAAAAAAAAAAAACCAACGATGATGGTCGGATTTGACCAAATTTGGGGGAGCCATGACGGGGCATCCTAAAGAGTCAGTAATCATTTTGTCAGAGTTTCATTGAGAATACACAAAGAAAACCTTAGTATCCCACAAAGCTTTAAGAAACATGGAAATTATTTCCAGTTGGACTTAAAGTCTGCTTTTCTGTTTGAGTTGAAACTCTTTTGCTACCTAGTGACTTCAGCTTTGAGGATACTTGAACCAGGACAGAAGCAAGTGTGCTCTTTGTGAACTTAAAGTGTGTGTTCTGCGTTTTATTTTAAAGTTCTAGTCCCATTAAATCCATTTAAGAATTAAATCAAAACAGGCGTTTTCAGGCATTTCCGGGCCTAATCAGGGTAAACATCCAATAGGCTGTAAACAAAAAACCGTTGATCGGTGGGAATTGGTTACCAAACTTGGGGAAGAGCTTGAGGGGCACCACATGGAGAGAATCATTTTTGTCAGAGTTTTCATTGAAATACACAAAGAAAAAAACCTTTAGCCTATCAGAAGCTAAGAAAACATGGAATTATTTCCAGTTGGCCCTAAAACGCTTTTCTGTGAGGTTTGAAATTCTTTTGATACCTAGTGATTCCAGCTTTGAGCATACTTTGAATTCCCAGGACAAAAGAAGCCCACAGTGTAGCTCTTTGTGATTATTGGAAGTGTGCTTTTTCTGCATTTTTCAAAGTTCATAGCATTAACCATTTAAGAATTTAAACTCACAGGCGTTTTTCAGGAACATTTTTCGCCTAATCAGGACGTAAAAACTATCCAATAGGCTTCTAAACAAAAAAATAAATAACCCGTTGATGGTGGCATCTGAACCAACTTGGGGTTGGCGGATGCCACCGTTGGGAGTATGAGGGGACATTGAGGAGGAATCATTTTGTCAGAGTTCATTGAAATACACAAGAAGAGAAAACCTAGTACCCAGAAGCTAAAGAAAAATGGAATTATTTCAGTTCCGCGTAAACTCTAAAAACGCCTTTTCTGTGAGTTTGAAAACTCTTTTGCTACTAGTGATTCAGCTTTGAGATACTTGAACCAGGGGACAAGCAAAGCACAGTTGTGCTCTTGGTGATCTGGAAGTGTTTTTCTGCGTTTTTCAAAGTTTGTTTCTAGCATCTACCATTGAGGAATTAATACTACAGGAAGTTTTCAGTGAAATCTCGTTCTAAATTCAGGGTAAACATCCAATAGGCTTCTCTAAAAACAAAAAAAAAAATAACCGTGATGTGGGCTGGCGCCATGACCAAATTTGGGGGGAGCCATGAGGGGCACCAAGAGAGAATCATTTTGTCAGGAGTTTGTATTGAAATACACTAAGAAAACTTTAGTACCCACAAGCTAAAAGAAACATGGAATTTATTTCCTGAGTTGGCTAAAAATCGGCTTTCTTGTGAAGTTTGAAAACTCTTTTTGTACTAGTGATTCAGCTTTTAGAGATACTGTGAACCAGGTGCAGAAGGCACAGTGTGCTTTTTGCTGTGAACCTAAAGCAGTGGTGTTCTGCATTTTTAAAGTATCCTAGCATTAACCATTTTAAAGAATTAAACTCACAGGCGTTTTTGAGTGAAATTAGCTAAATTCAGGGGTTAAAACATCAATAGTCTCTAAACAACAAAAACTCACCCGTGATTGGTGGGGATGGACCAATATTGGGGGAGCCTTGAGGGGTTCATGAGGGAGAATCATTTTTTTCCAGAGTGTCATTGATCAATTCACAAAGAAACTCGTTACCACAAGCATAGAAATGCACATGGGAAATTATTTTTCCAGTTGGGCTATAAAACGTTTTTCTCTGTGAGTTTTGAAAACTCTTTTGGCTACCTAGTGATTTTTAGCTTTGAGATACTTGAACCAGGGGACAGGAAAAAGCCCCACATTGTGCTCTTGTGAAAAATAAAGTGTGTTCTGCTTCTGCATTTTTTAATTTCTACCCATTAAACCACTTTTAAGGGACAATTTTAAAAAAACTCACATTTGCGTTCTTTCAGGATTTACGCTAATCAGGGTTATAAATTCCAAATAAGAGGGAGCCTAAAAACAAAAAAAATAACAGTGATGGTGGGCTGGGAACAAAACTTGGGGATGTCTTGAGAGGCGGCACATGAGAGAATCATTTTTTCAGAGTTTTCATTGAAATACACAAAGAAAAACCTAGTGCCCAAAGAAGACCCTAAGCAAAACATGGAATTAGTTTCCTGTTCTCTAAAATGCTTTTCTGTGAGTTTTGAAACTTCTCTTTTGCCCTACCCCCCCCTAGTGAATTCAGCTTTTGAGATACTTGAACCAGGCGACAGACAGCACAGTGTGCCTACTTTGTGAAATTCTGAAGGTGCTTTTTCTGCATTTTCAAAGTTCTAGCATTAACCATTAGAGGAATTAAATCTACAGGGGCGTTGTTCAGTGGCTAAAATTCGGTGGGGCCTAATCAGGGTAAGAACATCCAATAGGCTCTAAACATAAAAAATAAATAAACCCTGTGATTGCTGGATTGACCAAACTTGGGGAGCCATGAGGGGACACAAGGAGGAATTCCTTTTGTCAGAAAGGGGGGGGTTTCATTTGAAATACACACAAAGAAACCTTAGTACCAGTAAGTAAGAAACATGGAATTATTTCCATTGTTTTTTACCTAAATCGCCTTTTCTGTGAGTTTGAAAACTCTTTTGCTACTAGTGATTCAGCTTGGAGATACTATGAACCAGGACAGAAAAGCCCACAGTGGTTGCTTTTGTGATACTGAAGTTGCTTTTTCTGCGGGTTTTCAAAGTTCTAGCATTTAAACCATTTAGGATTGGAATTAAAACTACAGGGGTGTTTTCAGTGCCTTTTTGTTTCAGGGGGGTTTTTAATTCATACCTCCAATCAGAGTATATCTAAAAAAAAAACCATTCCCAATAATTTTTTTTTGGCTCTACAAAAAAAAAAACCGTGATGGTGAGGATGACCCAAAATTTGGGGAGCCGGTATGAGGGGCATCAACTAGAGAGAATCATTTTGTCAGAGTTTCATTGGAAATACACAAAAGTAAAACCTAGTACCCACTAAAGCGTAAGAAACATGGAATTTTATTTCCAGTTGGCTAATTAAACGCTTTTTCTGTGAGTTTGAAATCTTTTGCGCCCTACTAGTGATTCAGCTTTGAGATACTTGAACCAGGACAGAAGAGCACAGTGTGCTCTTGTGGATCTAGAGAAAGTGTTTTATGCATTTTCAAAGTTCTAGCTTTAACCCATTGGAGGAATTAAAAAACTTAAGGCGTTTTTCCAGTGAAAATTTGGTCTAATCAGGGTAAACATCCAATAGGCTCTAAACAAAAAACCCAGTGATGGGTGGATTGACCAAATTTGGGGCAGCTAATTGAGGGCCACACAACGATTGGATGAACTATTTTTGACAGGAGTTCCATTTTGAAATACACAAAGAACCTAGTACACCCAACAGAAGATAAGAAACATGCGGGAATTATTTTCAGTTGGCCTAAAACGCTTTTCTGTGAGTTCTGAAACTCTTTTTGTTACCTAGTGATTCAGCTTTGAGATACTTGAACACTATAGCCGAAAGAAGCACAGTTGTGCCCTTCTTGTGAAAATAACTGAAAGTGCTTGTTCTGCGTCGTTTTTCAAAAAAGTTACGTGCATTATTAACCAATTTTGAGGAATTAAAAAACTAACAGAGCGTTGTTTTTCAGGTGAAATTCGCTAATCAGGGTAAATATCAATAGGCTTCTAAAAAAACAACCCCCTGTGATGAGGTGGGATGACCAAATACGTGGGGAGACCCCCTTTGAGGGGCACAAGGAGAGAATCATTTTTGTCAGTAGTTTTCATTTGAAATACACAAAGCATAAACCTAGTCTACCCACAAGCTCATGAAAGAAACATGGAATTTTTTCCAGTTGGCTCTAAAAACTTTTCTGTGAGTTTGAAACTCTTTTGCTACTTCTAGTGATTCAGCTTTGAGGATACTTGAACCAAGAGACAAGAAGCCACAGTGTGCTCCTTGTGATCTAAAGTTGTTGTTTCTGCGTTTTTAAAAGTTCTAGCATTAACCATTAAAGAAAATTTAAAAAAGCTCACATGGCGTTTTTCAGCGGCTCTTTTTCGCCTAATCAGGGTAAACATATAAATAGCCTCTTAAAACAAAAAAGCCCGTGTGATGGTGGAGATATGTAACAAATTTTTTGGGGAGCCCTTGAGGGGGGTCACATGAGGAGAATATTTTTTCAGAGTTTTCATTGAAATATACACAAAGATAACTTGTACCCAGAAGCTAAGAATACATGGAATTATTTCCAGTTGGCTAAAACGTCTTTTTCTGTGAGTTTGAAACTCTTTTGAGCCTACTAGTGATTTCAGGCTTTGGAGATACTTGAACCAGGACAGAGCACAGACTTTGTGCTTCTTGTGATATGGAAGTGTTAGTTCTGCATTTTTAAAGTTCCGATAGCATTAAAACCATTGAGGAAATTAAACTACAGGCAGGAGAATGTTTTCATCGTGAAATTCCGGCTACATAATCAGGGTAAACATCAATAGGCTCTAAACATAAAAACACGTGATGGTGGATTGACCAAATTTTGGGGAGTTCATGATGGGGGCTCAAGAGGGAATCATTTTGTCAGGAGAGGTTTCAATGGAAAATAAAAAAAGTAACTCTTAGTACCCAGAAAAGCTGAAGAAAACATGGAAAATTATTTCCAGTAGTTCGAACTAAAATCACTTTTCTGATGCAGATTTGAAAATTCTTTTGCTAGTTAGTGATTCAGAGACTTGGAGATACTTGAAACAGGTCAGAAGCAGAGTGTCGTCACTATGGTGAACTGAGAGTTGCTTGTTCTGCGTTTTCCAAAGTTCTAGCATTAACCATGTTGAGGATTAAAAAAAAACTTTTAACCCCCCCCCCAGGTAGCGTTTGTTTCATCACTGCAAATTCGCCCTGAATCAAGGGGTAAACACTCCAATTCGGCTTTAACTACCAATACACCGTATGCATGGAAGGGTTGACCACCCTTGGTGGAGTCTGATGAGGCGGCACATGAGTGAGAATCATTTTTTCAGGCAGTTCATATTGAAATGCACAAATAAAAACCATAGTGCACCAGATGCGAAGATAGAAAGAAGAAGAAACAAGCGAAATTATTTTCCAGGTTGGCGTAAAAACGCCCTTTCTTGATGAGTATGAACCCCCCCCCCACAATCTTTTGCTACCTAGGTGATTCAGCTTTGCAGATACTTGAACCAGGTGATAGAAGACAACAGTGTGACTTCCTTGTGATTATAAAGCTGTCGCATAGAACATTGTATCTGCGTTTTTAAATTAGTCGTCTGAGCCTTTAACCATTGAGGAATTTAAACTTAAGAGGCGTTTTTGATGTGAATTTCGCCTAATCTAGGGATTAAATCATCCATTAGGCTGCCCTAAACAAAAAACCTGGTGATTGGTGGATTGACCAAATTTGGGGACAAGCCATGAGGGAGGCACGACAGACTCGGCGAGAATCATTTTTGTCAGAGTTTCTATTGAAATACACAAAGAAACCTACTAGTACCCACGAAGCTAAGAAACATGGAAAATTATTTCCAGTTGGCCTAAAACGCTTTTCTGAGTGAAGTTTGAAACTCTTTTTGTAACCTAGTGATTCTGCTTTGAGATACTTGAACCAGGACAGAAGCACTGTGTGCTCTGTGAACATAAAGTGTTGTTCTGCGTTTTTTTAAATGTTCATTGCCATGCATTAACCATGTAAGAATTAAACTCACCTGGCGTTTTCAGGCATTTTCGCCTACGATCAGGGTAACATCCAATAGCCTGGCTAAACAAAACACCCTTGATGGTGGGTGTGACCAAACTTGGGGAGTCTTGAGGGGCACATGAGAGAATCCATTTTTTTTCAGAGTTTTATTGAAATACACAAAGAAAACCTAGTGCACCATTAAAGCTAAGAAAACATGGACATTATTTCCAGTTCTCTAAAAATGCTTTTCTGTGAATTTGAAACTCTTTTCCTACCTAGTGATTCAGGCTTTGAGATTACTTGAACCAGGACAGAAGCACAGTGTGCTCTTGTCGATCTGAAGTTGCTTTTCTGCATTTTCAAAGTTCTAGCATATAACCATTGAGGAATATAAACTACATGTCGTTTTTTCAGTTGAAATTCGCCCTATTCAGGGTGAACATCCAATAGGCTCTAAACAAATAAAACACCGTGATGGATGGATTTGACCAAATTTCACGGGAGCAGTGAGCGGGCATCACAAGAGAGAATCATTTTTGTCAGAGTTTCATTTGAAGAATACACAAAGAAACCTAGTTCCGACAAGCTAAGAAGACCATGGAATTATTTCCAGTTTGCCTAAATCGCTTTTCTGTGAGTTTGAAATTGAAACAGTTTTGCTACCTAGTGATTCAGCTTTGAGATTACTTGAAACAGGACTAGAGAGCACACGTGTGTCTCTTTGTGATACTGAATGTGCTGTTTTCTGCATTTTCAAAGTTTATAGCATTTAACCATTGAGGAATTAACCCTACAGGCGTTTTCAGTGAATTTTCACGCACTAATCAGGTGTAAACATCCAATAGGGGACTGTAAAAAAAACCCGTGATTGCGTGAGTGGAAGGATGACCAAATTTGGGAAAGCCATTGATAGGGGCACGAATGAGAGAATCATTTTTGTCAGCTCTGTTTCATTGAAATACACAAAGAAACCTAGTTACACCCACAAGCTAATGAAACATGGAATTATTTCCAGTTGGGCCTAAAACGCTTTTCTGTGAGTTTGAAACTCTTTTTGACTACCTAGTGATTCAGCTGTTTGAAGCGCATACTTGAACCAGGACAGAAGTGCTCAGTGTGCCTCTTGTAGATCTGAGTAGTGTTTTCTTGCATTTTTCAAAGTTCTAGCATTAACCATATTAAGCGAATTCAAATCGTCCTCACAGGTTCTTTTTTTTTTTCAGGTGTTAAATATAAAATTCGCCTAATCAGGGGTTAAACAAAAATCCAATAGGCTCTAAACAAAAAAAACCCGTGAATGAATGGTGGGATTGACCAAATTTGGGGAGCTTAATGAGGGGCACACATGATGGAGAATCATTTTGTCTCAGAGTTTCATTGAAATACACAAAGAAACCTAGTTACACTCAGAAGCTAAGAAACATGGAATTATTTCCTACAGTTGGCTTAAAACGCTTTTCTAGTGAGGTGTTTGAAACTCCTTTTGCTACCTAGTGTGATTCAGCTTTGAGATTACTTGAACCAGGAAGAAGCACAGTGTGCTCTTGTGAACTAAAGTGCTTGTTCTGCGGTTTTTGAAAGTTCTAGCATTAACCAATGAGGAATTAACAACTCACAGGCGTTTTTTTCAGTGAAATTCGCCTAATCAGTGGGTAAACATCCAATAGGCTACTAAACAAAAAAACCCTTGATGTTTGGGATGCGTCGTGGATGAACAAACGTTGGGGAGCACCCTGAATGTGAGGGGCCCCTAAGATGAGAGAATCATTTTGTCAGAGTTCTCATTGATAATACACAAAGAAACCTAAAGTACCCAAAAGCTAAGGAAACATGGAATTATTTCCAGTTGGCTCTAAAACGGCTTTTCTGTGAGTTTGAAACTCTTTTGCTAATACCTTTCGTGATTCAGTCTTTGAGATACATTGAACAAGTGATAGAAGCAGGCACAGTGTGCCTCTTGTTGATATAAAGTGTTTGCTTCTTCTGCGATTTTTAAAGTTCTAGCATTAACATTGAGGAAATTAAACTAAAGGCTTTTTCAGTGAAATTTACCGTGTCTAATCAGGGATGTAAACATCCAATAGCGCTCTAAACAAAACACCCGTTGGCCATGGTGGTTGTGATGACCAAATTTTGGTGGAGCCATGAGGGCACATCTAAGAGAGAAATCATTTTGTCAGAGTTTTCATTGAAATACACAAATGAAACCTAGTAAGCCCAGTCAAGTAAGAAACATGGAATTATTTCCAGTTGCTACTTAAACCGCTTTCTGTGATAATTGAAAGCTCTTTTGCCCTACTAGTGATTCAGCTTTGAGATACTTGAACCTGCCCGACAGAAGCACAGTGTGCTCTTGTGATCTGAAGTGCTTGTTTCTGCATTTTCAAAGTTCTAGCATTATCCATTGAGGAATTAAAACAACAGTGCGTTTTCAGTGAAATTCGCCTAATCAGGGTAAACATCCAATAGGCTCTAAAAAAAAACCACGTGATCGGTGGATTTGACCATAAATTTGGGGAGCATGAGGGGCACAATGAGAGAGAAATCATTTTGTCAGAGGTTTCATTGAAATACAACAAAGAAACATCTAGTACCAGAAGCTAAGTAACATGGAATTATTTCCAGTTAGGACTCTAAAACGCTAATTTTCTGTGAGTTTGAAAATGCTTTTGCTTCTACCTAGTGATTCAGCTATCGGTTTGTGATACTTGAACCAGGACAGTAAGCACAGTGTGCTCTCTTTGTGACACTAAAGAATGTTTGTTTCTGCTGTTTTTAAAGTTCTAGCATTAACCATTTTGAAGAATTCTAAACTCACAGGTCGTTTTCAGGCATTTTCGCCTAATGCAGGGTAAACATCCAATAGGCTGTTAAACAAAACACCCTATGATGGTGGATGACCAAAATTTGGGGAGTCATGAGGGGCACCATTGAGAGAATCATTTTTTCAGAGGAGTTTTATTGAAACTACACAAAGAAATATAGTGGCCCAGACAGCTAAGAAACATGGAATTATTGTCCAGTTGGCTAAAACGCTTTTCTGTGAAGTTTGAAACTCTTTTGCTTACCTAGTGATTCAGCTTTAGCAGATACTTGAACCAGGACAGAAGCCACAGTGTGCTCTTGTGATCTGAACTGTGTTTTCTGCATTTAAGTAAATTTCTAGCATTAACCATTGAGGAATTTCTAAAAACTAAGCAGGCGTTTTTCAGTGAAATTCGCCCTAATCAGGAGTACAACATCCAATAGGCTCTAAACAAAAAACACGGTGATGGTGGATTGAGACCACAATTTGGGGAGCCATGAGGGGCACAGAAGAGATGAAATCATTTTGTCAGAGTTTCAATTTTAAATACACAAAGAAACTAGTAGACACAAGCTAAGAAACAGGGTATTATTTCCAGGTTGGCTAAATCGCTTTTCTAGTGGTTTGAAACTCTTTTGTTTACTCTAGTGATTCAGCTTGAGATACTTGAACCAGAGACAGAAAGCACAGTGTGCTCTTGTGAACTAAAGTGTTGTTCTGCGGTTTTTAAAGTTCTAGCATTAACCATTTAAGAATTAACTCACAGGCGTTTTCAGGCATTTTCGCCTAATCAGAGGTAAACATCAATTAGACTGTAAAACAAAACACCCTTGATGGAGTGGGAATGACCAAACTTGGGAGTCTTTGAGGGGGCAATGAGGATGAGGAATCAATTTTTTCAGAGTTTTATATGAAATACACAAAGGAAACCTAGTGCCAGAAAGCTAAGAAACATGGAATTATTTCCAGTTCTCTAAAACGCTATTTACATTGTGAGTTTTTGAAACTCTTTTAACTACTAGTTAATTCAGCTATTGAGATACTTGAGACCAGGGACCAGAAGCACAGTGTGCTCTCTGTTGATCTGAAACGTGCTTTTCTGCATTTTCAAAGATGTCTTTTAGCGATCTAACCAAGTGAAGCATAAACTACAGGACTGGTTTTCAGGTGAAGATTCATCGTGCCGTAATCAGGTGTGAATACATCCAATAGCCTCTAAACAAATCTACCCCCGATCGCATGCTGGAGTTTGACTCCAATATTCGTGACCGGGACGGTGCATGGAGGGGCACACAATGAGCTTTTGTAGAATCATTTTGTCAGAGTTTCCTTGAAGATACACAAAGAAACCTAGTTACCCACAAGCTAAGGAAACATGGCAATTCATTTTCCAGTTGCCTAAATCTGCTTCTCTTGTGAATTTGGAAACAGTTTTGGCGTACCTAGTGATGATTCAGCCTTGAGATACTTGAACCAGGGACTAGTTGTCACAGTGCGTCTCTGTGTGATCTGAAAGTGTCTTCTTGTGCATTTTTCAAAGTTCTAGCATTAACCATTGAGGAATGTTAAACTACAGGCGGTTTGTTTGAGTGATAAATCACCTAAATTCAGGGTTTAATACATTAATAGGCTCTAAACAAACAACTACCCGTATGATGGTCGGGGGCCTGAGCAAATTTGGTAGGCAGCCATGAGTGCCGGCATCAAGAGAGAGAATGCAGTTTTCGTCAGAGTTTTCATTGAACATACACTAAGAAACCTAGTTCTACCCACAAGCTAAGAAAACATGGCGACATCGTATTTCTAGTTGGCTAAACTTTAAAACGCGCTTTTCTGTGAGTTTGAAACTCTTTTGTCTACCTAGTGATTCATGCTTTGAGGATACTTCCGAAACCAGGACAGAAGCAGAGTGAGATTCTTTCGTAATATAAAGTGCTTGTTCTGCATATTCAAGTAGTTCCTAGCTTGTTTCACATTTAAAGAATGTAAAGCATCACTAGTCTTTTCAGTGCATTTAGTAGTTTAATCAGCGGTAAACATCCATTAGACTGTAACACAAAACACCCTTGAAGGTTGGTGAGAATGACCACATGTTGGGGAGCCTATACTTAAGTAGGTCTGAACTAAGGATGAGTCCAGAATCAATTTGCTTAGAATTTTCATATGAAATACACAAGAAACTAGTACGCCACAGAGCCTAAGAAAACATGGAATTATGTTCCAGTTCGCTTGAAATACGGTTTTTCTTGTGAGTTTGAATACACCTCTTTTATGCTACCTCAGTGCATTCAGCTGATTGAGATACTTGAAACACAGGACTAGAGAGCAAGAGTTGTGCTCTTGATGAACTAAAGTGGTTAGTTCTGCGTTATTTAAAGCTCTCCGACAGCATTACCCATTGCTGAATTAAACATCAACAGCGCTTCTTCAGGTGATGAAATTCGCCTGATCAGTCGTTGCATGTAAACATGCCAATAGGCTCTAATACTAAAAAACTCCGTCGTAGTGCGTGTGATTAGTTTTGCATCCAAATGTTGTTCGGTCTAGGGAGCGATGAGGGGCACAGGAGAGAATCCATTTTTGTCAGAGTTTCTTTGAACATACACAAAGTAAAAGAGAAACCATATAGCTACCCCGAACGCTAAGAAACATGGAATTTCAATTTTCCTGTTGGCCTAAATCGACTTTTCTGCTGAGTTTGTAAACTCTCTTTTGCTAACCTAGAGAGCCTTCAGGCTTTGAGAACCACTATACTTGGAACCAGGACGAGTAAGCACTAGTGCTGCTCTTGGTCGAAACTAAAGTGTTCATTCTGCGTTTTTAAGAGTATCTAGAAATAACCATTTAATGAATTAGAACTCACAGGTGTTTATCAGGCCATTTTCTGCACTTACTAATTCTAGGGTAAAATATCCATATAGACTGTAAACCAAGACACCCTTGATAGTGCGGTATGATCAAAACTTGGGGAGGAGACATGAGGGGCTTTATGATCGAAGAATGGATTTTTTTCAGAGCGTTCATTGAAATACAAAAGAAACCTTAGACTACCCACATTGCTACAGTAATCATGCGAATTGATTTCCAGTTGGACTATAATCGCTTTTCTAGTGAGTTTGAAACTCTTTTGCTACTCCCCCCCCCCCCCCCCCCCCCCCCCCCCCCCCCCCCCCCCCCCCCCCCCCCGTAATAGTGATTTCAGCTGTGGAGTTTCGAGATACTATGAACCAGCGTACAGGTAGGCACAGTGGTGCTCTTGCTGATACTTGAAGTGCTTTTATGCATTTTCAAAAGATTCTAGCTTTACCACCATTGATGGAATTAAACCTACAGGTGGTTTTCAGTGAAAATCTGAACCTATTCTGGTGTAAACATCCAATAGGCTCTAAACTAAAAAACCCGTGGATGGTGGATTGACCACATTTGCGTGGAGCCATGAGCCGTGCACAGAGCGAGGAAATCATTGTTGGTCAGAAGTTCATTGAAATACACAAATAAACCTAGTTCCCAGGAAGCTAAAGTGAAACATGGACTTTTTTCCATATTAGGTCCAATAACGCTTTTCTGTGAGTTTCGAAACTCTTCTTGGGCGATTACCTAGTGATTCAGCTTTGTGATACTTGAAC
>JAKELJ010000646.1:8027-19100 GCA_025594165.1 Tamias sibiricus
ACAGTGTGCTCTTGTGATATGAAATGCTTTTCTGCATTTTCAAAGTTCTAGCTTTCACCATTGAGGGGGAATTTAAACTACAGGCGTTTTCAGTGAAATTCGCATAATCAGGGTAAATATCCAAATAGGCTCTAAACTTAAAACGCGGGATGGTGGAATGGACCAAATTTGGGGAAGTCCATGAGGCACACAAGAGAGAATCATTTTTGTCAGAGTAGTATCATTGAAATTACACAAAGAAACCTACTACCTACAAGCTAAGAAACATAGAATTATTTCCAATTGGCTTAAAACGCTTTTCTGTGAGTTTGAAACTCTTTTGCTACCTAGTGATTCAGTTTTGAGAATACTTGAAACCAGGAGAGAAGCACAGTGTGCTCTTGTGATCTGAAGTGCTTTTCTGCATTTTCAAAGTTCTAGCATTAACCATTAAGGAATTAAACTACAGGAGTTTCAGTGAAATTCGACTAATCAGGGTAAACATACAATAGGCTCTAAGCAAAAAACCTGTGATGGTGGTTATTAACGACATTAGGGGAGCCATGAGGGGCACAAGTGAGAGAATCATTTTGTCATGGTTTCATTGAAATACACAAAGAAACCTAGTACCCACAAGCTCTAAGAAACATGGAATTATTTCCAGTTCTCTAAAACACTTTTCTGTGAGTTTGAATCTCTTTTGTTACCCTAGTGATTCAGCTTTGAGATACTTTGAACCAGGAAAGAAGCACAGTGTGCTCTTGTGATCTGAAGTTCTTTTCTCTGCATTTTCAACTTCTAGCATTAACCATTGAGGAATTAAAATACAGGCTCGTTTTCAGTGAAATTCGCCTAATCAGGGCCAAATATCCAATAGGCCTCTAAACAAAAAACCCTTGATAGTGGGATGACCAAATTTGGCGAGCCCTATGAGGGGCACAAGAGAGAATCATTTTGTCAGAGTTTCATTTGAAATACACAAAGAAACCTAGTAACCCATAAGCTAAGAATCATGGAATTATTTCCCAGTTGGCTAAAACGCTTTTCTGTGACTTTGAAACTCTTTTGCTACCTAGTGATTTTCAGCTTTGAGATACTTGAACCAGGACAGAAGCACAGTGGTGCTCTTGTGAACTAAAGTGTTGTTCTGCGTTTTTAAAGTTCTAGCATTAACCATTGAGGAATTAAACTACAGGAGTTTCAGTGAAATTCGACTAATCAGGGGTAAAACATACAATAGGCTCTAAGCAAAAAACCCGTGATGGTGGATTGACGACATTTTGGGGAGCCATGAGGGGCACAAGAGAGAATCATTTTGTCAGAGAATCATTGAAATACAAAAACAAACCTACTACCCACAAGCTAAGAAACATGGAATTATTCCCAATTGGTTAAAACGCTTTTCTGTGAGTTTGAAAACTCTTTTGCTACCTAGTGATTCAGCTTTGAGATAAATTGAACCAGGAGAGAAGCACCAGTGTGCTCTTGTGAACTAAAGTGTTGTTTCTGCGTTTTTAAAGTTCTAGCATTAACCATTTAAAAATTAAACTCACAGGCGTTTTTTCAGGCATTTTTTCGGCCTAATCAGGGTAAACATCCAATAGACTGTAAACAAAACACCCTTGGACGGTGGGTATGACCAAACTTGGGGAGCATTGAAGGGCACATGAGAGAATCATTTTTTCAGAGTTTCATTGAAATACACAAGAAACCTAGTGCCCAGAAGCTAAGAAAACATGGAATTATTTGTCCCCCTTTGCTAAAACGCTTTCTGTGAGTTTGAAACTCTTTTGCTACCTAGTGATTCAGCTTTGAGATACTTGAACTAGGACACATGAACAGTGTGCTTTTGTGATATGAAGTGCTTTTCTGCATTTTCAAAGTTCTAGCATTAACAATGATTAATTAAACTACTGGCTTTTTCAGTGAAATTTCGCCTAATCAGGGTAAACATCCAATAGGCTCTAAACAAAAAACACCCGTGATGGTGGATTGACCAAATTTGGGGAGGCCATGATGGGCACAAGAGAGAATCATTTTGTCAGAGTTTCATTGAAATACACAAAAGAAACCTACTACCCCACAAGCTAAGAAACATGGAATTATTTCCAGTTGGCTAAAATGCTTTTGCTGTGAGTTTGAAACTCTTTTGCTACCTAGTGATTCAGCTTTGAGATACTGGAACCAGGACAAAAGCACAGTGTGCTCTTGTGAACTAAAAGTGTTGTTCTGCGTTTTGAAAGTTCTAGCATTAACCATTTTGACAATTAAACTCACAGGCGTTTTCAGGCCTTTTTTCGCCTAATCAGGGTAAAAACATCCAATAGACTGTAAAAACAAAACACCCTTGATTGGTGGATGACTAAACGTGGGGAGTATTGAGGGGCACATGAGAGAATCATTTCTTCAGGAGTTTCATTGAAATTACACAAAGAAACCTAGTGCCCAGAAGCTAAGAAACATGGAATTATTTCAGTTCTCTAAAACGCTTTTCTGTGAGTTTGAATCTCTTTTGTTACCTAGTGATTCAGCTTTGAGATACTTGAACCAGGAAAGAACACAGTGTGCTCTTGTGATCTGAAGTGCTTTTCTGCATTTTCAAAGTAATCTAGCATTAACCATTGAAGATTTAAACTAACTGGCGTTTTCAGTGAAATTCGCCTAATCAGGGTAAACATCCAATAGGCTCTAAAACAAAAAACCCGTGATGGTGGATGGACCAATTTGGGGAGCCATGAGGGGCACAAGAGAGAATCATTTTGTCAGAGTTTCATTGAAATACACAAAGGAAACCTAGTACCCCCACAACAGCTAAGAAACATGGAATTATTTCTAGTTGGCTAAAACGCTTTTCTGTGACTTTGAAACTCTTTTGCTACCTAGTGATTCAGCTTTGAGATACTTGAACCAGACAGAAGCACAGTGTGCTCTTGTGAACTAAAGTGTTGTTCTGCATTTTTAAAGTTCCAGCATTAACCATTTAAGAATTAACGACTCACAGGCGTTTTCAAAAATTTTTTTCGCCTAATCAGGGGGTAAACATCCAATAGATGTTATTAAACAAAAAAACCCCTTGATGAGTGGGATGACCAAACTTGGGGAGCCTGGAGGGGCACCTGGAGAGAATCATTTCTTCAGAGTTTTCATTGAAATACACAAAGAAACCTAGTGCCCAGAAGCTAAGAAACATGGAATTATTTCCAGTTCTCTAAAACGCTTTTCTGTGAGTTTTGAATCTCTTTTGTTACCTAGTGATTCAGCTTTGAGATACTTGAACCAGGAAAGAAGCACAGTGTGCTCTTGTGATCTGAAGTTTTCTTTTCTGCATTTTCAAACTTCTAGCATTAACCATTGAGGAATTAAAATACAGGCGTTTTCAGTGAAATTCGCCTAATCAGGGCAAATATCCAATAGGCTCTAAACAAAAAACCCGTGATAGTGGGATGACCAAATTTGGCGAGCCATGAGGGGCACAAGAGAGAATCATTTTTTCAGAGTTTTCATTGAAATACACAAAGAAACCTAGTACCCATAAGCTAAGAATCATGGAATTATTTCCAGTTGGCTAAAACGCTTTTCTGTGACTTTGAAACTCTTTTGCTACCTAGTGATTTAGCTTTGAGATACTTGAACCAGGACAGAAGCACAGTGTGCTCTTGTGAACTAAAGTGTTGTTCTGCGTTTTTAAAGTTCTAGCATTAACCATTTAGGAATTAAACTACAGGAGTTTCCAGTGAAATTCGACTAATCAGGGTAAACATACAATAGGCTCTAAGCAAAAAACCCGATGATGGTGGATTGACGACATTTGGGGAGCCATGATGGGCACAAGAGAGAATCATTTTGTCACGGTTTCATTGAAATACACAAAGAAACCTAGTACCCACAAGCTAAGAAAACATGGAATTATTTCCAGTTGGCTAAAACGCTTTTCTGTGAGTTTGAAACTCTTTTGTTACCTAGTGATTCAGCTTTGAGATACGTGAACCAGGACAGAAGCACAGTGTGCTCTTGTGAACTAAAGTGTTTGTTCTGCGTTTTAAAGTTCCAGCATTAAACCACTTAAGAATTAAACTCACAGGCGTTATCAGGAAATTTTCACCTAATCAGGGTAAACATCCAATAGAATGTAAACAAAAAACCCTTGATGGTGGATGACCAAACTTGGGGAGCCATGGAGGGGCACATGAGAGAATCATTTCTTCAGAGTTTCATTGAAATACACAAAGAAACCTAGTGCCCAGAAGCTAAGAAACATGGAATTATTTTCCAGTTCGCTAAAACGCTTTTCTGCGAGTTTGAAAACTCTTTTGCTACCTAGTGATTCAGCTTTGAGATACTTGAACCAGGACAGAAGCACAGTGTGCTCTTGTGAAACTAAAGTGTTGTTCTGCGTTTTTAAAGTTCCAGCATTAACCATTTAAGAATTAAAACTCACAGGCGTTTTCAGGCATTTTCGCCTAATCAGGGTAAACATCCAATAGACTGTAAACAAAACACCCTTGATGGTGGGATGACCAAACTTGTGGAGTCTTGAGGAGCACATGAGAGAATCATTTTTTCAGAGTTTCATTGAAATACACAAAGAAACCTAGTGCCCAGAAAGCTAAGAAACATGGAATTATTTCCAGTTCGCTAAAACGCTTTTCTGCGAGTTTGAATCTCTTTTGTTACCTAGTGATTCAGCTTTGAGATACTTGAACCAGGAAAGAATGCACAGTGTGCTCTTGTGATCTGAAGTTCTTTTCTGCATTTTCAAAGTTCTAGCATTAACCAAAACTGAGGAATTTAAACTACAGGCGTTTTCAGTGAAATTCGCCTAATCAGGGTAAAACATCCAATAGGCTCTAAACATAAAAACCCGGGATGGTGGATTGACCAAATTTGGGGAGCCATGAGGGCACACAAGAGAGAATCATTTTGTCAGAGAATCATTGAAATACAAAAAAGAAACCTACTACCCACAAGCTAAGAAACATGGAATTATTCCCAATTGGTTAAAATGCTTTTCTGTGAGTTTGAAACTCTTTTGCTACCTAGTGATTCAGCTTTGAGATAATTGAACCAGGAGAGAAGCACAGTGTGCTCTTGTGAACTAAAGTGTTGTTCTGCGTTTTTAAAGTTCTAGCATTACCATTTAAAAATTAAACTCACAGGCGTTTTCAGGCATTTTCGCCTAATCAGGGTAAACATCCAATAGACTGTAAAACAAAACACCCTTGATGGTGGGATGACTAAACGTGGGGAGTATTGAGGGGCACATGAGAGAATCATTTCTTCAGAGTTTCATTGAAATACACAAAGAAACCTAGTGCCCAGAAGCTAAGAAACATGGAATTATTTCCAGTTCGCTAAAAACACTTTTCTGTGAGTTTGAAACTCTTTTGCTACCTAGTGATTCAGCTTTGAGATACTTGAACCAGGACAGAAGCACAGTGTGCTCTTGTGATATGAAATGCTTTTCTGCATTTTCAAAGTTCTAGCTTTCACCATTGAGGAATTAAACTACAGGCGTTTTCAGTGAAATTCGCATAATCAGGGTAAATATATCCAATAGGCTCTAAACATAAAACGCGGGATGGTGGATGGACCAAATTTGGGGAGCATGAGGCACACAAGAGAGAATCATTTTGTCAGAGTATCATTGAAATACACAAAGAAACCTACTACCTACAAGCTAAGAAACATAGAATTATTTCCAATTGGCTAAAACGCTTTTCTGTGAGTTTGAAACTCTTTTGCTACCTAGTGATTCAGTTTTGAGATACTTGAACCAGGAGAGAAGCACAGTGTGCTCTTGTGATCTGAAGTGCTTTTCTGCATTTTCAAAGTTCTAGCATTAACCATTAAGGAATTAAACTACAGGAGTTTTCAGTGAAATTCGACTAATCAGGGTAAACATACAATAGGCTCTAAGCAAAAAACCTGTGATGGTGGATTAACGACATTAGGGGAGCCATGAGGGGCACAAGAGAGAATCATTTTGTCATGGTTTCATTGAAATACACAAAGAAACCTAGTACCCACAAGCTAAGAAACATGGAATTATTTCCAGTTCTCTAAAAAACACTTTTCTGTGAGTTTGAATCTCTTTTGTTACCTAGTGATTCAGCTTTGAGATACTTGAACCAGGAAAGAAGCACAGTGTGCCTCTTGTGATCTGAAGTTCTTTTCTGCATTTTCAAACTTCTAGCATTAACCATTGAGGAATTAAAATACAGGCGTTTTCAGTGAAATTCGCCTAATCAGGGCAAATATCCAATAGGCTCTAAACAAAAAACCCTTGATAGTGGGCATGACCAAATTTGGCGAGCCATGAGGGGCACAAGAGAGAATCATTTTGTCAGAGTTTCATTGAAATACACAAAGAAAACCTAGTACCCATAAGCTAAGAATCATGGAATTATTTCCAGTTGGCTAAAACGCTTTTCTGTGACTTTGAAACTCTTTTGCTACCTAGTGATTTAGCTTTGAGATACTTGAACCAGGACAGAAGCATAGTGTGCTCTTGTGAACTAAAGTGTTGTTCTGCGTTTTTAAAGTTCTAGCATTAACCATTGAGGAATTAAAACTACAGGGAGTTTCAGTGAAATTCGACTAATCAGGGTAAACATACAATAGGCTCTAAGCAAAAAAACCCGTGATGGTGGATTGACGACATTTGGGGAGCCATGAGGGGCACAAGAGAGAATCATTTTGTCAGAGAATCATTGAAATACAAAAACAAACCTACTACCCACAAGCTAAGAAACATGGAATTATTCCCAATTGGTTAAAACGCTTTTCTGTGAGTTTGAAACTCTTTTGCTACCTAGTGATTCAGCTTTGAGATAATTGAACCAGGAGAGAAGCACAGTGTGCTCTTGTGAACTAAAGTGTTGTTCTGCGTTTTTAAAGTTCTAGCATTAACCATTTAAAAATTAAACTCACAGGCGTTTTCAGGCATTTTCGCCTAATCAGGGTAAACATCCAATAGACTGTAAACAAAACACCCTTGACGGTGGGATGACCAAACTTGGGGAGCATTGAAGGGCACATGAGAGAATCATTTTTTCAGAGTTTCATTGAAATACACAAAGAAACCTAGTGCCCAGAAGCTAAGAAACATGGAATTATTTCCCCTTTGCTAAAAACGCTTTTCTGTGAGTTTGAAACTCTTTTGCTACCTAGTGATTCAGCTTTGAGATACTTGAACTAGGACACATGAACAGTGTGCTTTTGTGATATGAAGTGCTTTTCTGCATTTTCAAAGTTCTAGCATTAACAATTGATTAATTAAAACTACAGGCTTTTTCAGTGAAATTCGCCTAATCAGGGTAAACATCCAATAGGCTCTAAACAAAAAACCCGTGATGGTGGATTGACCAAATTTGGGGAGCCATGATGGGCACAAGAGAGAATCATTTTGTCAGGAGTTTCATTGAAATACACAAAGAAACCTACTACCCACAAGCTAAGAAACATGGAATTATTTCCAGTTGGCTAAAATGCTTTGCT
Source organism: Tamias sibiricus (assembly GCA_025594165.1). Taxonomy (NCBI): domain Eukaryota; kingdom Metazoa; phylum Chordata; class Mammalia; order Rodentia; family Sciuridae; genus Tamias; species Tamias sibiricus. The sequence goes on from JAKELJ010000646.1 coordinate 15,504, forward strand.
GTGAGTTTGAAACTCTTTTGCTACCTAGTGATTCAGCTTTGAGATACTGGAACCAGGACAAAAGCACAGTGTGCTCTTGTGAACTAAAGTGTTGTTCTGCGTTTTGAAAGTTCTAGCATTAACCATTTGACAATTAAACTCACAGGCGTTTTCAGGCATTTTCGCCTAATCAGGGTAAACATCCAATAGACTGTAAACAAAACACCCTTGATGGTGGGATGACTAAACGTGGGGAGTATTGAGGGGCACATGAGAGAATCATTTCTTCAGAGTTTCATTGAAATACACAAAGAAACCTAGTGCCCAGAAGCTAAGAAACATGGAATTATTTCCAGTTCTCTAAAACGCTTTTCTGTGAGTTTGAATCTCTTTTGTTACCTAGTGATTCAGCTTTGAGATACTTGAACCAGGAAAGAAGCACAGTGTGCTCTTGTGATCTGAAGTGCTTTTCTGCATTTTCAAAGTTCTAGCATTAACCATTGAAGATTTAAACTAACTGGCGTTTTCAGTGAAATTCGCCTAATCAGGGGTAAACATCCAATAGGCTCTAAACAAAAAACCCGTGATGGTGGATGGACCAAATTTGGGGAGCCATGAGGGGCACAAGAGAGAATCATTTTGTCAGAGTTTCATTGAAATACACAAAGAAACCTAGTACCCACAAGCTAAGAAACATGGAATTATTTCTAGTTGGCTAAAACGCTTTTCTGTGACTTTGAAACTCTTTTGCTACCTAGTGATTCAGCTTTGAGATACTTGAACCAGGACAGAAGCACAGTGTGCTCTTGTGAACTAAAGTGTTGTTCTGCATTTTTAAAGTTTCCCAGCATTAACCATTTAAGAATTAAACTCACAGGCGTTTTCAAAAATTTTCGCCTAATCAGGGTAAACATCCAATAGAATGTAAACAAAACACCCTTGATGGTGGGATGACCAAACTTGGGGAGCCTGGAGGGGCACCTGAGAGAATCATTTCTTCAGAGTTTCATTGAAATACACAAAGAAAACCTAGTGCCCAGAAGCTAAGAAACATGGAATTATTTCCAGTTCTCTAAAACGCTTTTCTGTGAGTTTGAATCTCTTTTGTTACCTAGTGATTCAGCTTTGAGATACTTGAACCAGGAAAGAAGCACAGTGTGCTCTTGTGATCTGAAGTTCTTTTCTGCATTTTCAAACTTCTAGCATTAACCATTGAGGAATTAAAATACAGGCGTTTTCAGTGAAATTCGCCTAATCAGGGCAAATATCCAATAGGCTCTAAACAAAAAACCCGTGATAGTGGGATGACCAAATTTGGCGAGCCATGAGGGGCACAAGAGAGAATCATTTTTTCAGAGTTTCATTGAAATACACAAAGAAACCTAGTACCCATAGCTAAGAATCATGGAATTATTTCCAGTTGGCTAAAACGCTTTTCTGTGACTTTGAAACTCTTTTGCTACCTAGTGATTTAGCTTTGAGATACTTGAACCAGGACAGAAGCACAGTGTGCTCTTGTGAACTAAAGTGTTGTTCTGCGTTTTTAAAGTTCTAGCATTAACCATTGAGGAATTAAACTACAGGAGTTTCAGTGAAATTCGACTAATCAGGGTAAACATACAATAGGCTCTAAGCAAAAAACCCGTGATGGTGGATGACGACATTTGGGGAGCCATGATGGGCACAAGAGAGAATCATTTTGTCACGGTTTCATTGAAATACACAAAGAAACCTAGTACCCACAAGCTAAGAAACATGGAATTATTTCCAGTTGGCTAAAACGCTTTTCTGTGAGTTTGAAACTCTTTTGTTACCTAGTGATTCAGCTTTGAGATACGTGAACCAGGACAGAAGCACAGTGTGCTCTTGTGAACGAAAGTGTTGTTCTGCGTTTTTAAAGTTCCAGCATTAACCACTTAAGAATTAAACTCACAGGCGTTATCAGGCATTTTCACCTAATCAGGGTAAACATCCAATAGAATGTAAACAAAACACCCTTGATGGTGGGATGACCAAACTTGGGGAGCCTGGAGGGGCACATGAGAGAATCATTTCTTCAGAGTTTCATTGAAATACACAAAGAAACCTAGTGCCCAGAAGCTAAGAAACATGGAATTATTTCCAGTTCGCTAAAACGCTTTTCTGCGAGTTTGAAACTCTTTTGCTACCTAGTGATTCAGCTTTGAGATACTTGAACCAGGACAGAAGCACAGTGTGCTCTTGTGAACTAAAGTGTTGTTCTGCGTTTTTAAAGTTCCAGCATTAACCATTTAAGAATTAAACTCACAGGCGTTTTCAGGCATTTTCGCCTAATCAGGGTAAACATCCAATAGACTGTAAACAAAACACCCTTGATGGTGGGATGACCAAACTTGTGGAGTCTTGAGGAGCACATGAGAGAATCATTTTTTCAGAGTTTTCATTGAAATACACAAAGAAACCTAGTGCCCAGAAGCTAAGAAACATGGAATTATTTCCAGTTCGCTAAAACGCTTTTCTGCGAGTTTGAATCTCTTTTGTTACCTAGTGATTCAGCTTTGAGATACTTGAACCAGGAAAGAAGCACAGTGTGCTCTTGTGATCTGAAGTTCTTTTCTGCATTTTCAAAGTTCTAGCATTAACCATTGAGGAGTTAAACTACAGGCGTTTTCAGTGAAATTCGCCTAATCAGGGTAAACATCCAATAGGCTCTAAACATAAAACCCGGGATGGTGGATTGACCAAATTTGGGGAGCCATGAGGCACACAAGAGAGAATCATTTTGTCAGAGAATCATTGAAATACAAAAAGAAACCTACTACCCACAAGCTAAGAAACATGGAATTATTCCCAATTGGTTAAAACGCTTTTCTGTGAGTTTGAAACTCTTTTGCTACCTAGTGATTCAGCTTTGAGATAATTGAACCAGGAGAGAAGCACAGTTTGCTCTTGTGAACTAAAGTGTTGTTCTGCGTTTTTAAAGTTCTAGCATTAACCATTTAAAAATTAAACTCACAGGCGTTTTCAGGCATTTTCGCCTAATCAGGGTAAACATCCAATAGACTGTAAACAAAACACCCTTGACGGTGGGATGACCAAACTTGGGGAGCATTGAAGGGCACATGAGAGAATCATTTTTTCAGAGTTTCATTGAAATACACAAAGAAACCTAGTGCCCAGAAGCTAAGAAACATGGAATTATTTCCCCTTCGCTAAAACGCTTTTCTGTGAGTTTGAAACTCTTTTGCTACCTAGTGATTCAGCTTTGAGATACTTGAACTAGGACAGATGAACAGTGTGCTTTTGTGATATGAAGTGCTTTTCTGCATTTTCAAAGTTCTAGCATTAACAATTGATTAATTAAACTACAGGCTTTTTCAGTGAAATTCGCCTAATCAGGGTAAACATCCAATAGGCTCTAAACAAAAATCCCGTGATGGTGGATTGACCAAATTTGGGGAGCCATGATGGGCACAAGAGAGAATCATTTTGTCAGAGTTTCATTGAAATACACAAAGAAACCTACTACCCACAAGCTAAGAAACATGGAATTATTTCCAGTTGGCTACAATGCTTTGCTGTGAGTTTGAAACTCTTTTGCTACCTAGTTATTCAGCTTTGAGATACTGGAACCAGGAC
>JAKELJ010000647.1:0-17819 GCA_025594165.1 Tamias sibiricus
GAGTAAATAAATTTCTCTTTTGTAGGACATATCCAGGGACGTTCTAACCTCTTTGGTTCTTTAAGCACAGGAAATGCTTCTACTGATCAGCTAACTAAAAAAATCACTGTTTAATGTTATGAAACTAACAAAAAGCAGTTTTCTCACTGTTCCAGACCTCAGTCAAGACAAATGGATAAACATCAAGCTTAAGCCCCAAAAAAAAAAACATAAGATAAAGGTGTCTTTTTACCTGGTTTTTCCATTTACCGGCCGGTCATTTTATCTAAAGACTTTTGCTTTTTCTTATATATATATATATATATATATATATATATATATATATATATATATATATATTATATATATATATATATATATATATATATATATATATATATATATAATATTTTTTGAGCTCATAACTTTAATTCTATACATCTGAGTTGATATTGTTTTGATCAGTTTTTTTTATTTTTATTTAATTATAGAGTTTTAAACATCTATACCATTGCAATGGAGATTTATCTACAAAAGCTACAAGCCTTTTGCTATTGTGTTATGTGTGCACACTTGTCTTTTATGTTTGTATGTCTATATGTATATGTTCATATGTCATTTATATGATATAAGGGTTGGCAAATACAAAATGAGCTGCTCATCATAAAGTGTTTTTAAGTGGATCCAAATACCTTTAATTCACGTGAATTATAAGTTCAATTTAACTTAAACAAATACATATAAAAATAATAAAGGTGCTTCTAATATGAGAACTTAACTCACAATTCTCTTCAGTTGGTCTAAAAGCTAATAATATGTTAATGCCTTAATAACCCTTGGTTGCAGGACTCATCCTCTACAAAGAAAAAATAGGTAAAATCAATTTAACATGAGATTACTCATTTATAAATAACTTTATTTAACATCTAATTTCTTTGCAAGGTAAAGATGCTGACTGTTATATATGCCATTAAATAACTCCTTAAATTCTATTTAGAGACATTATTGGTTGTTTTCATAAGTTGGTAAATTAAAAAAGAAATTTTAAAGTTGCCTTTTTATCACTGAAGGAGGTTAAAGTTCCAACAGGTATAATTAATTCTATATACTTAAGCATTGTGTTCTCATGAAATGGCTGCCAGATGTATGTAATTTTATATTACAAAGGTTTATAAAAGACTTCTCTATATACAAAGGCTCAAAAGTTTCACCTGTTCCAGTTAAGAGTACTGTAAATAACAAAATATTTTTATTAAGATGAAATAATTTGTCTAAATTCAAATTATTATAAAAATTGTCTCTAAAGGTGAACAAAAAAAAAGGATAGCACGTGAGAGAAAGTAATCAGAAGGTTATAGGTATGGAAAAATTGAAGGAAAAGAATATGTTCCAAGATAAGAGAGACTTTTTGTGATGAAGTAAGAGCGTTTATGTAAGTGAGGTAAGAGGCCTGTGTGAGTTGGTTAAGTAAGTATATGAAGTAATCAGGAAAAGCTATTTAAAGTTTTTCTCTTCCCTAAGGTTAAAAGTTAATATTCTGATATAAACCGAAGTGTAATCTATGTGGAAGAGGACAAAAATTTCTTAAAATATTATAATGCTATTTCCTTAAGAGCTCATCAGACATTAAAAGCTCAAATTTCTATATTAAAAAATAGAAAATTTCATCATATATTACCACATACTCTTTTCAAAATAAAAGGGCCTTTTAACAAGTCAATAGAGAAGATTTAATGTCCTTTTGACATCTGGTGGGTGGAGGCTGTGCTTATGTTTTTTCCACAGACCAGGCCCAGCACAGATGGAGGTTTCAGCACCAGCCTACCTGCAGAGGACACTCCAGACCCAAGAGAAACAACTGACTTTTGACTTTGCTAACCTGTCTTTCACCCCCTCACTGCAACAGGCTCAGTCAACACAGACGTCTATGTAAAAGATCTGTTAACAGGTCAAGGGAGAGGACCAGATATCCTATTAACATCAGGGAGAGGGTATGCATGTGTGTTTCCGCAGGAAGCCCCCACACCTTTGTGGATACCGGATCACCTCATAAGACATTATGAGCCCCCCATGGCACAGACGGAGACCTTGCCAGCAGCGGCCATGCCCACAGAGGACACCTCAAAGACGAAAACGGGATAAACAACTGAGTTCCGGTTTCTCTCGTCTCGCTCTCAAAGACGGGCTCAACAAGAATCATCACTGCCCTCTTGGAGTCAACTACAGAATCTCCTCGCTCATGCACGGCATCTGGTTGTCAGCCAAGGATCACCTGTTACCCCGGAGAAGTTGTTCCTCGCCATCATCACTCTGCTTGCCTGTGGGATAACTACAACTTCTGCTGACCGGTTCTATTGGACTTATTTCCCAGATCCGCCCCTCCTTAATAACTGACTGGGGACAATCAGACATTAAGGTATCTACCAATGTTCCTGAGTTACTTGGGGGAATTTCTGATGTTATGGTTTTGCATAAGACCTCATATAATATTAACTTTTCAGGCCTTATTGAAGACACACCTATTTGCTTTACCAGAAATACTAAATTTACTCCCCCTGGGTGTTTACCAACTAGCATTGAATCACTTTATAGTGATTCCCCTTCTCAATCCAGGGATAAAGGAAGAGATCTTTGGAGGCTAGACATAACCCTTTTAGGGGGTAAAGAAGATAAAGAAATTTATGAAAATAAAAGTTTACCCAATAATATAGATTCTTGCTCAATAATATTACAATCCAGGAGGGACTTATATTGGAAAAAAATGAAAGAGTACGGGTTCTTCATTCCCTTATTGGATTGAATGTGGATTTGGATATCCCACCAAAGCTCGTGTTTTAAACCCCATGTCATCACAAACTGAAATTTTTGATTGGTCAATTGCCTCTCCTATTACTGATTGGAGAAATTACATTATGTCTAATTCTAACAAGTTTTATATGACCAAAGGTGTGCTTATTGATGGCTCAATACATAGATGGTCTTCTTCCGGATGGGTTACCCCCATCTACAAAAGTGAATTGCCTAATGGCAAAGGAATGCAATTTCCTAGCCTGTATAGGTTGGTTGCAGCTATTAATACAGTCACCTTGAACAGGCCTACAGCTGGACCTATTCATTATAATGTTAGAGCTTGTGTAAATGCCCCCCATGCTATATTAATTGGGAACCATAAAAAATTATGAAGATAAGAATGATCAATGATGTATATTCTGTTGACTGCCAAAAATGTATGCTAACTAATTGTTTGCAAAGTATTATACCCAAAAATTAAAAGATTTGTTGCAGCTCTTATTTTAGGAATATCTGCTCTTATAGGAATATTAGGCTCTATTGCTATTTCTTCTACTGCTCTAGTTAGAGAAATTCATACAACTAATCATGTAAATACTTTATCTCAAAATATTTCTGCAGCCATGGCTATACAAGAGAAGATAGATAGAAAGTTAGAGGCTAGGATAAATGCTTTAGAAGAAGCCATTCTTTATGTGGGCAACCAAATCCAAAATATTAAGACTCATATGACAACTAGATGTCATGCTAACTATAAATGGATTTGCATTACTCCATTAGGTTACAATGAATCTGAGCATGGTTGGACCAAGGTTAAGTCCCATTTGTTGGGAATCTGGAATAACTCAGATGTGGCTCCAGATATTCACTCCCTGCAAATACGGGTGAGTGAAATTACCCATGCCCATCTGACTACTGATTCCACTGTGGATTTTGCAACAGATTTGTTTAATAATATAAAAGCTAGTTTTTAATAGCATGTGGTGGTCCTACTTGATAAATCTTGGTTTTGCTATCCTGTTCATTATAATCTTATGCTTTGTTCTTCCAGTCTTCCTCGGACTTTTCTGGAAAGGCCTTAGAAACACATCTACAGAGGTCGCTGCCCTCAAATTAAAAGAAAGGGGGAGATGCGATGTTTCTCATCCGGGGATTTGAGCTCGACCCCAACCCGTTAATTCGGGGCTGTGAGTCTGAGATCTCCCCAACCTGGAATTGAGCTGACCCCCAACCTGTTAATTCAGGGCTGTGTGGGCCTAGTTCTTCCAAACCAAGAATCAAGCCAGGTGTCTGTCTGCTTATCCAGAAATCTGGGTTTTTCCTTGGTTATGCAAATGAGTTTGAGCCCAAGCTCCCTCCAAATGCCTGGAGGTCTGAGCTCGGCTCCTCTTTGCGGATGAGATGCCACTTTATGCGACCACCAAGAATTAAGTTTGTGTGCTTTCTGTCTGTACTCTTGATGTATTTCTATTGTATGACCACCAGGTTCTAATATATTTAATTATCTATAATAAAACCAGTTCAATGGCCCTGTGGAATCTAAAGCCAGAAACTAGCTAAGCTGGTAGGATGAGCCCAGTTGAAGTTTAAAGAAGATACTAGGGCAATATAACTTTATGATCAGGCATACCTAGAGTTGAAGAATTTTTAACATTAGCTTTAAGATTTTTTTAGAATACCTTCCCCTACCTATAGATAAGATTAATCAGGAGTTAGGATAATTGATCTTCCCTAGGTAATTCCTGAAACCTTTTTATAGTTAACTACTGGAAATTCTTTATTATAGTTAATTCCTAACATTCCTTACTGGAAATTCTTTATTATAGTTAATTCCTGAAATTCCTTATTGTTAATTACTGGAAACCTAATGTAACCCCCTATAGTTAATTACTGGAAATTTTTATTGTATAGTTAATTTCTGGAAATCCTTTATTGTAATCTTCTTTACTGAAATTCCTTTATGTTACCTCCCCCTAAAAAAAAATGTGAATTATTATGCTTGTTGGGATGTATAAAAAGCCATACTGAGAAAAGTAAAATTAGAACAGTAGAAGGATTTCTAAAACCTGGCTTGTGTGTGGATTATTTTCCTGTCGTCGACGTTCCCTTCAGTACCAAGCGGGAAGAACTTAACATCTTTGCTGAAGCTGGCCTTCAGCAGTTAACAATCACTGTGAGCAGAACAAGGATCAGTTACAACTCTTTTCCTTCTTTCCTTGTTCCTTTTCCAATAGTGAATAGGACTAGGGGGAATATACCGTTTTTATTTCTAGTTGTACATATAGAAAGTTGTTTTTGGCTTTCAAGACAAGTTCTATTTATACTCCTATATGTATGTGTGTATGTGTACATGGAGAACAGCTTACATACATACTGTGAACACTACCATTAGCCTTGACACCGAAGCTGAAAAAAAAAAAAAATCCTCAGTCTGTGGTGGACTTCAGTAACAGATGATGACTAGTCACACTGCCTGAACATATTTTGTAACATCCTTAGGACACCACTATTTCTGGCCCAAATATCACAAATTAAAAACTGAAAAATATAAGAGCATCTCCTAAATCTTTTAGTATTTGTAATCAAGGACCTTCAAACATTGAAAATAATCAAGAGATAAACTGGCACTGAAAATGCTCTTTCTTGAGGATATTTAGCATTGGGTCCACATTCTAAATTATTATCATTTAAATTTATTTCTAGGGGCTGGGGTTGTGGCTCAGTGGTAGAGCATTCGCCTAGCACGTGCGTGGCCCGGGTTCGATCCTCAGCACCACATAAAAATGAAGGCATTGTGTACAACTAAATAAATAAATATTTTTTAAAAAAAATTTATTTCTGTCCAATAAAAAAAATATTTTAGAAGTAGTCAAGTAAAGCCTAAACACAGAAGCTAATTTCTAATTTAAAAGCTCTATACCATCATAAAAGTCTAAGATATTCCCTAATTTGAGTCATTTGGGATATTATTACTAGGAGCATGAGCATGCATATACCCACAAAGAAGTGAGCTATACCAGAAAATGAGGCATTTTTCTTCTTAACTGCCTGACACGCCATATCTTAATGAAAACAAAAATTTTGCCACCTTCTCAACTGATCTAAATTTCACCTTGAAAATAACTGTAATGACCACTCTCTCAGAGTAGATCGGAGTAACTCAGGTTGAGAAATTTATTAAATAATGAAGGTGGTAAGCAAATACATAGAAGCATGTAATGATGGGTACGCAGTAAAGGAACAATTTCTCACTGTCAATTCTGAAGTCTAATAATGGGCTGGAAGTCCACGTCAGTGTGTTGGTGTACCAGTTCATTTAGTTACAGAAAAACTAAGAAAAGAAATGTCAAGGAACCATGTAATACCACTTCAAATAGTGAGGTAAGATCTCATTATTTGGAGGTAAGAACTATGGTTAACAATCTGACAGCAGACAAGCCATTTAACATAAGTATCTATTAAACTATAGGATAGGATAGGACAGAATATAAATAATAGATAATAATTTGTAAACCCAAGTAACGAGGTAAGAATTTCTTCTAATTACACTTCTTTTTCCAATTCAAGATAATTAAAATACCAACTTAATACATATGCATAAAAATCACTGTACAGGAAATAAAAGTGCATGAATATGCCTCTTGCTAAGGGACACATCCATTTTATCATCTGCATACTGTCCTTCTCTGATCTTTTTTCCCTAAAATTTGAGAAATAATAGACCTTTCCTTATAAAACTTCCCTAATCCTAGCAGTTGTTACTTCTGGATTTCAGGCAGTACTCACTTGCCTTCCAATCCCCTAATAATACAACCTAACATGGCAGATACATTTTTTCTTTTCTAGTATTTTATCCAGAACAGTAGCACTGCCTTTTTTGGTCAATATTTAACCTTCTAATAACCCTACAAGAGAGAACAGAAGTGAAGTAACTGTAAAACAGGACTTCATAATTAAATATAGTTTAATTATAAAGGGATCATAGGGTCCTGTACTGGCTTTTGGATCAGGTAAAAATAGTTATAAACATTTTGGGGACAAGTGTTAAAAACTGAATAGAAATTGCATATTCACCTTATACAACAACATACTAATGTCAAATGTCCTGAGTTTGGTAATTATTCTGTTGACATGTAAGAGAATGATCTTCTTAGGAAACATGTAAAGTATTTGAGGTCAAATGATTATGATATCTGCAACTTACTCTTTTTTTTTCCTATTTTTTTAGGGTACTGGGGATTGAACTCAGGAGCACTCAACCACTGAGCCACATCTCCAGCCCTAATTTGTATTTTATTAGAGACAGGGTCTCACTGAGTTGCTTAGCACCTTGCTAAATTGCTAAGACTGGTTTTCAAATCTTGATCCTCCTGCTTCGGCCTTCTGAGCTCCTGGGATTACAGGAGTGTGCCACCATGCCTGGCCTGCAACTTAACTCTTAAGTGATTTCTAAAATATTAGGATGGCAAAGCAAATATAATAAAATGCTAATAACGAATCTTGGTATGAAGACTATTGAATTTGTTTTATTCTTACATTTTTTTTCTGTAAGTCTACAATTATTTAAAAATAAAGATTCAAAATATTTTCCCTTCTTTGGCTAGAAAACATATTTCCAGGGTGTTTATATCTCTAAAATCACTTATCCTCTTCAGACTGGATCCTGTTCTCTGAACACCAGTGGTGTTGCTCACAGTCCTGGCTTGACCTCTTACCCTACTTTCTTCCTTGGCAATCTTGGTCTTTACTAAAGCTTGAACTCTAAAAATAAATAACAAAGTAAAACAAAAGATTCTTCAATTTCTTCTAGTCTTCATTTCTCCAGACAGCTGTGTGTACCCTGCATATTTTCACCATCCCATCGATTCATCCATAAAAGAGTTAAATACAAAAACCTTATCACTTTCTTCTTTCCAAACTAATTCCTTCACTAATACTTCCTACTAGTACCAGAATTCCCCAGTTAGGGTTTTTTGACATTTTGAAGTCAAGTTTGTGTGCTTCCCTATAGTATTCAAGCAGCTGTAAAACCTTGTAATTCCTACCCTCTGGTAATTATTCCTTCTTCATTCGGGAACTTTTTCTAGTAATTTTAGTCTCTATCCAATTCAGCTTCTTTTCTCTGCTGTCTTTAAATATATTAGGCAACAATCAAATTGAACTATTCTTATTTATCCCACATATCCTGTCCTTTCACAGTGGTTCAGTATTTCCTTTAATTGGACTGCTCCCTTTTCCGCAGTTCTAAGTTTCTTTGTTTATTTCAATGAAACTCTGAAAAAATGATTCTCTCATGTGCCCCTCAAGGCTCCCCAAGTTTGGTCATCCCACCATCAAGGGTGTTTTGTTTACAGTCTATTGGATGTTTACCCTGATTAGGCGAAAATGCCTGAAAAACGCCTGTGAGTTTAATTCTTAAATGGTTAATGCTAGAACTTTAAAAACGCAGAACAACACTTTAGTTCACAAGCAGCACACTGTGCTTCTCTCCTGGTTCAAGTATCTCAAAGCTGAATCACTAGGTAGCAAAAGAGTTTCAAACTCACAGAAAAGCGTTTTAGCCAACTGGAAATAATTCCATGTTTCTTAGCTTGTGGGTACTAGGTTTCTTTGTGTATTTCAATGAAACTCTGACAAAATGATTCTCTCTTGTGCCCCTCATGGCTCCCCAAATTTGGTCAATCCACCATCACGGGTTTTTTGTTTAGAGCCTATTGGATGTTTACCCTGATTAGGCGAATTTCACTGAAAACGCCTGTAGTTTAATTCCTCAATGGTTAATGCTAGAACTTTGAAAATGCAGAAAAGCACTTCAGATCACAAGAGCACACTGTGCTTCTGTCCTGGTTCAAGTATCTCAAAGCTGAATCACTAGGTAGCAAAAGAGTTTCAAACTCACAGAAAAGCGTTTTAGCCAACTGGAAATAATTCCATGTTTCTTAGCTTCTGGGTACTAGGTTTCTTTGTGTATTTCAATGAAACTCTGAAAAAATGATTCTCTCTTGTGCCCCTCATGGCTCCCCAAATTTGGTCATCCCACCATCAGGGTTTTTTTTTGTTTAGAGCCTATTGGATGTTTACCCTGATTAGGCGAAATTTCACTGAAAACGCCTGTAGTTTAATTCTTCAATGGTTAATGCTAGAACTTTAAAAATGCAGAAAACACTTTAGATCACAAGAGCACACTGTGCTTCTGTCCTGGTTCAAGTATCTCAAAGCTGAATCACTAGGTAGCAAAAGAGTTTCAAACTCACAGAAAAGCGTTTTAGCCAACTGGAAATAATTCCATGTTTCTTAGCTTCTGGGTACTAGGTTTCTTTGTGTATTTCAATGAAACTCTGAAAAAATGATTCTCTCTTGTGCCCCTCATGGCTCCCCAAATTTGGTCATCCCACCATCACGGGTTTTTTGTTTAGAGCCTATTGGATGTTTACCCTGATTAGGCGAAATTTCACTGAAAACGTGTTTAGTTTAATTCTTCAATGGTTAATGCTAGAACTTTGAAAAATGCAGAAAAGCACTTCAGATCACAAGAGCACACTGTGCTTCTGTCCTGGTTCAAGTATCTCAAAGCTGAATCACTAGGTAGCAAAAGAGTTTCAAACTCACAGAAAAGCGTTTTAGCCAACTGGAAATAATTCCATGTTTCTTAGCTTCTGGGTACTAGGTTTCTTTGTGTATTTCAATGAAACTCTGAAAAAATGATTCTCTCATGTGCCCCTCATGGCTCCCCAAGTTTGGTCATCCCACCATCAGGGGTTTTTTGTTTAGAGCCTATTGGATGTTTACCCTGATTAGGCGAATTTCACTGAAAACGCCTGTAGTTTAATTCCTCAATGGTTAATGCTAGAACTTTGAAAAAATGCAGAAAAAGCACTTCAGATCACAAGAGCACACTGTGCTTCTGTCCTGGTTCAAGTATCTCAAAGCTGAATCACTAGGTAGCAAAAGAGTTTCAAACTCACAGAAAAGCGTTTTAGCCAACTGGAAATAATTCCATGTTTCTTAGCTTCTGGGTACTAGGTTTCTTTGTGTATTTCAATGAAACTCTGAAAAAATGATTCTCTCTTGTGCCCCTCATGGCTCCCCAAATTTGGTCAATCCACCACCATCACGGGTTTTTTGTTTTAGAGCCTATTGGATGTTTACCCTGATTAGGCGAAAATTTCACTGAAAACGCCTGTAGTTTAATTCCTCAATGGTTAATGCTAGAACTTTGAAAATGCAGAAAAGCACTTCAGATCACAAGAGCACACTGTGCTTCTGTCCTGGTTCAAGTATCTCAAAGCTGAATCACTAGGTAGCAAAAGAGTTTCAAACTCACAGAAAAGCGTTTTAGCCAACTGGAAATAATTCCATGTTTCTTAGCTTCTGGGTACTAGGTTTCTTTGTGTATTTCAATGAAACTCTGAAAAAATGATTCTCTCTTGTGCCCCTCATGGCTCCCCAAGTTTGGTCATCCCACCATCAAGGGGTTTTTTGTTTAGAGCCTATTGGATGTTTACCCTGATTAGGCGAAAATTCACTGAAAACGCCTGTAGTTTAATTCTTAAATGGTTAATGCTAGAACTTTAAAAATGCAGAAAACAACACTTTAGTTCACAAGAGCACACTGTGCTTCTGTCCTGGTTCAAGTATCTCAAAGCTGAATCACTAGGTAGCAAAAGAGTTTCAAACTCACAGAAAAGCGTTTTAGCCAACTGGAAATAATTCCATGTTTCTTAGCTTCTGGGTACTAGGTTTCTTTGTGTATTTCAATGAAACTCTGAAAAAATGATTCTCTCTTGTGCCCCTCATGGCTCCCCAAATTTGGTCATCCCACCATCACGGGTTTTTTGTTTAGAGCCTATTGGATGTTTACCCTGATTAGGCGAAAATTTCACTGAAAACGCCTGTAGTTTAATTCTCAATGGTTAATGCTAGAACTTTAAAAATGCAGAAAAGCACTTCAGATCACAAGAGCACACTGTGCTTCTGTCCTGGTTCAAGTATCTCAAAGCTGAATCACTAGGTAGCAAAAGAGTTTCAAACTCACAGAAAAGCGTTTTAGCCAACTGGAAATAATTCCATGTTTCTTAGCTTCTGGGTACTAGGTTTCTTTGTGTATTTCAATGAAACTCTGAAAAAATGATTCTCTCTTGTGCCCCTCATGGCTCCCCAAATTTGGTCATCCCACCATCAGGGGGTTTTTTGTTTAGAGCCTATTGGATGTTTACCCTGATTAGGCGAAATTTCACTGAAAACGCCTGTAGTTTAATTCTTAAATGGTTAATGCTAGAACTTTAAAAATGCAGAAAAACACTTCAGATCACAAGAGCACACTGTGCTTCTGTCCTGGTTCAAGTATCTCAAAGCTGAATCACTAGGTAGCAAAAGAGTTTCAAACTCACAGAAAAGCGTTTTAGCCAACTGGAAATAATTCCATGTTTCTTAGCTTCTGGGTACTAGGTTTCTTTGTGTATTTCATGAAACTCTGAAAAATGATTCTCTCTTGTGCCCCTCATGGCTCCCCAAATTTGGTCATCCCACCATCAAGGGGTTTTTTGTTTAGAGCCTATTGGATGTTTACCCTGATTAGGCGAAAATTTCACTGAAAACGCCTGTAGTTTAATTCCTCAATGGTTAATGCTAGAACTTGAAAAAAATGCAGAAAAGCACTTCAGATCACAAGAGCACACTGTGCTTCTGTCCTGGTTCAAGTATCTCAAAGCTGAATCACTAGGTAGCAAAAGAGTTTCAAACTCACAGAAAAGCGTTTTAGCCAACTGGAAATAATTCCATGTTTCTTAGCTTCTGGGTACTAGGTTTCTTTGTGTATTTCAATGAAACTCTGAAAAAATGATTCTCTCTTGTGCCCCTCAGGCTCCCCAAATTTGGTCATCCCACCATCAGGGGTTTTTTGTTTAGAGCCTATTGGATGTTTACCCTGATTAGGCGAAAATTCACTGAAAACGCCTGTGAGTTTAATTCTTCAATGGTTAATGCTAGAACTTTTAAAAATGCAGAAAAAACACTTTAGATCACAAGAGCACACTGTGCTTCTGTCCTGGTTCAAGTATCTCAAAGCTGAATCACTAGGTAGCAAAAGAGTTTCAAACTCACAGAAAAGCGTTTTAGCCAACTGGAAATAATTCCATGTTTCTTAGCTTCTGGGTACTAGGTTTCTTTGTGTATTTCAATGAAACTCTGAAAAAATGATTCTCTCTTGTGCCCCTCATGGCTCCCCAAATTTGGTCATCCCACCATCACGGGTTTTTTGTTTAGAGCCTATTGGATGTTTACCCTGATTAGGCGAAATTTCACTGAAAACGCCTGTAGTTTAATTCCTCAATGGTTAATGCTAGAACTTTAAAAAATGCAGAAAAGCACTTCAGATCACAAGAGCACACTGTGCTTCTGTCCTGGTTCAAGTATCTCAAAGCTGAATCACTAGGTAGCAAAAGAGTTTCAAACTCACAGAAAAGCGTTTTAGCAACTGGAAATAATTCCATGTTTCTTAGCTTCTGGGTACTAGGTTTCTTTGTGTATTTCAATGAAACTCTGAAAAAATGATTCTCTCTTGTGCCCCTCATGGCTCCCCAAATTTGGTCATCCCACCATCACGGGTTTTTTGTTTAGAGCCTATTGGATGTTTACCCTGATTAGGCGAATTTCACTGAAAACGCCTGTAGTTTAATTCCTCAATGGTTAATGCTAGAACTTTAAAAATGCAGAAAAGCACTTCAGATCACAAGAGCACACTGTGCTTCTGTCCTGGTTCAAGTATCTCAAAGCTGAATCACTAGGTAGCAAAAGAGTTTCAAACTCACAGAAAAGCGTTTTAGCCAACTGGAAATAATTCCATGTTTCTTAGCTTCTGGGTACTAGGTTTCTTTGTGTATTTCAATGAAACTCTGAAAAAAATGATTCTCTCTTGTGCCCCTCATGGCTCCCCAAATTTGGTCATCCCACCATCACGGGTTTTTTGTTTAGAGCCTATTGGATGTTTACCCTGATTAGGCGAAATTTCACTGAAAACGCCTGTAGTTTAATTCTCAATGGTTAATGCTAGAACTTTAAAAATGCAGAAAAGCACTTCAGATCACAAGAGCACACTGTGCTTCTGTCCTGGTTCAAGTATCTCAAAGCTGAATCACTAGGTAGCAAAAGAGTTTCAAAATCTCAAAGCTGAATCACTAGGTAGCAAAAGAGTTTCAAACTCACAGAAAAGCGTTTTAGCCAACTGGAAATAATTCCATGTTTCTTAGCTTCTGGGTACTAGGTTTCTTTGTGTATTTCAATGAAACTCTGAAAAAATGATTCTCTCTTGTGCCCCTCATGGCTCCCCAAATTTGGTCATCCCACCATCACGGTTTTTTTTGTTTAGAGCCTATTGGATGTTTACCCTGATTAGGCGAAATTCACTGAAAACGCCTGTAGTTTAATTCTCAATGGTTAATGCTAGAACTTTAAAAATGCAGAAAAACACTTTCAGATCACAAGAGCACACTGTGCTTCTGTCCTGGTTCAAGTATCTCAAAGCTGAATCACTAGGTAGCAAAAGAGTTTCAAACTCACAGAAAAGCGTTTTAGCCAACTGGAAATAATTCCATGTTTCTTAGCTTCTGGGTACTAGGTTTCTTTGTGTATTTCAATGAAACTCTGAAAAATGATTTCTCTTGTGCCCCTCATGGCTCCCCAAATTTGGTCATCCCACCATCAAGGGTTTTTTGTTTAGAGCCTATTGGATGTTTACCCTGATTAGGCGAAATTTCACTGAAAACGCCTGTAGTTTAATTCTCAATGGTTAATGCTAGAACTTTGAAAATGCAGAAAAGCACTTCAGATCACAAGAGCACACTGTGCTTCTGTCCTGGTTCAAGTATCTCAAAGCTGAATCACTAGGTAGCAAAAGAGTTTCAAACTCACAGAAAAGCGTTTTAGCCAACTGGAAATAATTCCATGTTTCTTAGCTTCTGGGTACTAGGTTTCTTTGTGTATTTCAATGAAACTCTGAAAAATGATTCTCTCATGTGCCCCTCATGGCTCCCCAAAGTTTGGTCATCCCACCATCACGGGTTTTTTGTTTACAGTCTATTGGATGTTTACCCTGATTAGGCGAAAATGCCTGAAAACGCCTGTGAGTTTAATTCTTAAATGGTTAATGCTAGAACTTTAAAAATGCAGAAAAACACTTCAGATCACAAGAGCACACTGTGCTTCTGTCCTGGTTCAAGTATCTCAAAGCTGAATCACTAGGTAGCAAAAGAGTTTCAAACTCACAGAAAAGCGTTTTAGCCAACTGGAAATAATTCCATGTTTCTTAGCTTCTGGGTACTAGGTTTCTTTGTGTATTTCAATGAAACTCTGACAAAATGATTCTCTCTTGTGCCCCTCATGGCTCCCCAAATTTGGTCATCCCACCATCACGGGTTTTTTGTTTAGAGCCTATTGGATGTTTACCCTGATTAGGCGAATTTCACTGAAAACGCCTGTAGTTTAATTCCTCAATGGTTAATGCTAGAACTTTGAAAATGCAGAAAAGCACTTCAGATCACAAGAGCACACTGTGCTTCTGTCCTGGTTCAAGTATCTCAAAGCTGAATCACTAGGTAGCAAAAGAGTTTCAAACTCACAGAAAAGCGTTTTAGCCAACTGGAAATAATTCCATGTTTCTTAGCTTCTGGGTACTAGGTTTCTTTGTGTATTTCAATGAAACTCTGACAAAATGATTCTCTCTTGTGCCCCTCATGGCTCCCCAAATTTGGTCATCCCACCATCACGGGTTTTTTGTTTAGAGCCTATTGGATGTTTACCCTGATTAGGCGAATTTCACTGAAAACGCCTGTAGTTTAATTCTTCAATGGTTAATGCTAGAACTTTAAAAATGCAGAAAACACTTCAGTTCACAAGAGCACACTGTGCTTCTGTCCTGGTTCAAGTATCTCAAAGCTGAATCACTAGGTAGCAAAAGAGTTTCAAACTCACAGAAAAGCGTTTTAGCCAACTGGAAATAATTCCATGTTTCTTAGCTTCTGGGTACTAGGTTTCTTTGTGTATTTCAATGAAACTCTGACAAAATGATTCTCTCTTGTGCCCCTCATGGCTCCCCAAATTTGGTCATCCCACCATCACGGGTTTTTTGTTTAGAGCCTATTGGATGTTTACCCTGATTAGGCGAATTTCACTGAAAACGCCTGTAGTTTAATTCTCAATGGTTAATGCTAGAACTTTGAAAATGCAGAAAAGCACTTTATCACAAGAGCACACTGTGCTTCTGTCCTGGTTCAAGTATCTCAAAGCTGAATCACTAGGTAGCAAAAGAGTTTCAAACTCACAGAAAAGCGTTTTAGCCAACTGGAAATAATTCCATGTTTCTTAGCTTCTGGGTACTAGGTTTCTTTGTGTATTTCAATGAAACTCTGACAAAATGATTCTCTCATGTGCCCCTCATGGCTCCCCAAGTTTGGTCATCCACCATCAGGGTTTTTTGTTTAGAGCCTATTGGATGTTTACCCTGATTAGGCGAAAATGCCTGAAAACGCCTGTGAGTTTAATTCTTAAATGGTTAATGCTAGAACTTTAAAAATGCAGAAAACACTTTAGATCACAAGAGCACACTGTGCTTCTGTCCTGGTTCAAGTATCTCAAAGCTGAATCACTAGGTAGCAAAAGAGTTTCAAACTCACAGAAAAGCGTTTTAGCCAACTGGAAATAATTCCATGTTTCTTAGCTTCTGGGTACTAGGTTTCTTTGTGTATTTCAATGAAACTCTGACAAAATGATTCTCTCTTGTGCCCCTCATGGCTCCCCAAATTTGGTCATCCCACCATCACGGGTTTTTTGTTTAGAGCCTATTGGATGTTTACCCTGATTAGGCGAATTTCACTGAAAACGCCTGTAGTTTAAATCCTCAATGGTTAATGCTAGAACTTTAAAAATGCAGAAAAGCACTTCAGATCACAAGAGCACACTGTGCTTCTGTCCTGGTTCAAGTATCTCAAAGCTGAATCACTAGGTAGCAAAAGAGTTTCAAACTCACAGAAAAGCGTTTTAGCCAACTGGAAATAATTCCATGTTTCTTAGCTTCTGGGTACTAGGTTTCTTTGTGTATTTCAATGAAACTCTGACAAAATGATTCTCTCTTGTGCCCCTCATGGCTCCCCAAATTTGGTCATCCACCATCACGGGTTTTTTGTTTAGAGCCTATTGGATGTTTACCCTGATTAGGCGAATTTCACTGAAAACGCCTGTAGTTTAATTCCTAAATGGTTAATGCTAGAACTTTGAAAATGCAGAAAAACACTTTAGATCACAAGAGCACACTGTGCTTCTGTCCTGGTTCAAGTATCTCAAAGCTGAATCACTAGGTAGCAAAAGAGTTTCAAACTCACAGAAAAGCGTTTTAGCCAACTGGAAATAATTCCATGTTTCTTAGCTTCTGGGTACTAGGTTTCTTTGTGTATTTCAATGAAACTCTGACAAAATGATTCTCTCTTGTGCCCCTCAGGCTCCCCAAATTTGGTCATCCACCATCACGGGTTTTTTGTTTAGAGCCTATTGGATGTTTACCCTGATTAGGCGAAATCCTGAAAACGCCTGTAGTTTAATTCTTAAATGGTTAATGCTAGAACTTTAAAAATGCAGAACAACACTTTCAGTTCACAAGAGCACACTGTGCTTCTGTCCTGGTTCAAGTATCTCAAAGCTGAATCACTAGGTAGCAAAAGAGTTTCAAACTCACAGAAAAGCGTTTTAGCCAACTGGAAATAATTCCATGTTTCTTAGCTTGTGGGTACTAGGTTTCTTTGTGTATTTCAATGAAACTCTGACAAAATGATTCTCTCTTGTGCCCCTCATGGCTCCCCAAATTTTGGTCAATCCACCATCACGGGTTTTTTGTTTAGAGCCTATTGGATGTTTACCCTGATTAGGCGAATTTCACTGAAAACGCCTGTAGTTTAATTCTTCAATGGTTAATGCTAGAACTTTGAAAATGCAGAAAAACACTTTCAGATCACAAGAGCACACTGTGCTTCTGTCCTGGTTCAAGTATCTCAAAGCTGAATCACTAGGTAACAAAAGAGTTTCAAACTCACAGAAAAGCGTTTTAGCCAACTGGAAATAATTCCATGTTTCTTAGCTTCTGGGTACTAGGTTTCTTTGTGTATTTCAATGAAACTCTGAAAAATGATTTCTCTCATGTGCCCCTCAAGGCTCCCAAGTTTGGTCATCCACCATCACGGGTTTTTTGTTTAGAGTCTATTGGATGTTTACCCTGATTAGGCGAAAATTCACTGAAAACGCCTGTGAGTTTAATTCCTTAAATGGTTAATGCTAGAACTTTGAAAATGCAGAAAACACTTCAGTTCACAAGAGCACACTGTGCTTCTGTCCTGGTTCAAGTATCTCAAAGCTGAATCACTAGGTAGCAAAAGAGTTTCAAACTCACAGAAAAGCGTTTTAGCCAACTGGAAATAATTCCATGTTTCTTAGCTTGTGGGTACTAGGTTTCTTTGTGTATTTCAATGAAACTCTGAAAAATGATTCTCTCTTGTGTGCCCCTCATGGCTCCCCAAAATTTGGTCATCCCACCATCAAGGGTTTTTTGTTTAGAGCCTATTGGATGTTTACCCTGATTAGGCGAATTTCACTGAAAACGCCTGTAGTTTAATTCCTCAATGGTTAATGCTAGAACTTTGAAAATGCAGAAAAGCACTTCAGATCACAAGAGCACACTGTGCTTCTGTCCTGGTTCAAGTATCTCAAAGCTGAATCACTAGGTAGCAAAAAGAGTTTCAAACTCACAGAAAAGCGATTTAGCCAAATGAAATAATTCCATGTTTCTTAGCTTGTGGGGTACTAGGTTTCTTTGTGTATTTCAATGAAACTCTGACAAAATGATTCTCTCTTGTGCCCCTCATGGCTCCCCAAATTTGGTCATCCACCATCACGGGTTTTTTGTTTAGAGCCTATTGGATGTTTACCCTGATTAGGCGAAATTTCACTGAAAACGCCCTGTAGTTTTAATTTCCTCAATGGTTAATGCTAGAACTTTGAAAAATGCAGAA
>JAKELJ010000648.1:0-19073 GCA_025594165.1 Tamias sibiricus
TACAAATAGTACACTAAGCACTATAATAAATTGTATTTTTTATTTGCTCTTCAATAAATGGACCATATAATAGTCAAGGAACCAGGTAATATTTTGGTCCTATCACTGACTTATTCTGTTATCAGTTTGAAGTCACTAGTACAAGTACCAAATTAGATCTTACAATTCTAAGGTGTAATTATTTTTTTAAATGTAGTGGACCAATTTCAGCTAAGTATTTTTGCTGTTTATGGTAAACACTAAATGTGTGCTTGATCAGAGTAGTAGTACTCAGTCCCTTAAATTTCTATTTCAATTCTTTGGAAAATAGAGTTTTATTTTAAAATTTAATAAACAGTGGTGATTGATGTTGGGGAAATAATATTCATTTATGGTAATAAAGACCAGTAAACAGTAGATAGGGGAAGAAAAAATGATAAGTGGGTGAAAAGGTCAGTGTGATGGCAAAGTTTTAAAAATTTTTACTTTACAACAAACCACCTCTGTGCTCTTGTGATGGGAGCTTTAAATTTAAAAATATAATATGCCAAAATAGTAATGTCCTGGTTCTTTGCTCACATATTTCTTATCGCAACACACTATATTCATATACAAATATTTTCAAAATATCAAACACTTCATTCATGGAATTTTTAAAAAAAGGTTTAATAAATAACTGCGGGGTGTAGTTTTGGAAGATCTAAAACGACCAGGCTGAAAAAGACAAAAGTTCAATCCGAAATAGTAACTAAATGTAACACTATTAAGTTACCTCTAAGTACTTTACAGTTACCATTTTCATATTTTGTTTAAAATAAATGAGAAAGTAGTATTTAGGGAAAGCTCTATTATTCAATTATTCTTTTTAAGTTATCTTCTACATATTATGAAAATCGGGAATAGCAAATATTAAAGCACTGTTACCACTTCCATATACACAATCTCATTCTACTAATGATTACTGCATAGCACTAATATTCCACACATTTAAATCTGAAAATGGATTAGTAAACCAAAAGATGGGAAGGAAAAAGGTCATCTGAACGGCAACAAATTCCTGAGGAATGAAAGATTCTGAGACCGTGAGCGGTACCAACATTCTTTCCCTTTTCCCTATCTCCAACCACCCCCCGCCGGTGTTCAGGTGATCAGTTATTAGAAGCCACCATTAACACGTACGTATCAGACAAAGTGGTTCATTAAATTACACTATTATCAGAAGACAAGATTCTAAGATTCTCATTTCAAACTACGCGAAAGGAACCGACAGTTTGGGTACAGGGCACAAGAAAGCGGCGCACGTTAACAGGATGGCATTGGAGCACCACAAAAAAAAAAATCCTCTTCAAAAGCGGGATGGCAAAAGGGTTCGCCTCGCGGCCAAGGCCAGTCCACGCCTCCCGGCCTTGAGGCCCAGAGCTCGGTCGCTGGGGCTCCAGAAGGCGGCTGCAGAAGCTGCGGATCCGGCCAGCCTGCGAGCCCAGGCCTGGCCCCTGCTGCGCCCGCAGTGCCTCGCCTGCTCGCCTTCCGCCTGCAAGTCGGCGGAGGCGGCAACTTTCCGCCGGACAAGGGCCTGGGAGAGGACGCAGCCGCGGGCCGACCTTCCCGCCTGGAGAACGCCCGCGCCTCTGCGTCTCCCTCCCTACCAGCGGTCCAAACGGTTCCCAGCGGCCGAGGGCGAGGCGCGGGTAGGCCTGGGACGATTGCGCAAGAGGCCCGGGAGGCGATCTCTCCCTCGCGGCTGGAGAAAGGCGGCAGTGTTCCGCCGCGGGAGGGCGGGGAGGCCCGCGGAGGAGCCGTGCCGTGTGAAGGGGACGGGAGGGGAGGAATGCCCGTCTCCCTGGCCCGCGGCCACAGCCGCAACTCACCCAGCTCCCTCCAGAACGAGCGCTACCACTGCAGCAAGAGAAGATGTGCCGTGCCGCCGCCGCAGAGAGAGGATGAGGGGGCCCGGTGTGTGCTGTCTGCGGAGAAGGGGTACGCGCAGGACGTCGGCGTCGTTGCCACAAGCCTCTTTTCCTCCTGGGACCGAGAGCGGCTGCCGACGACGCTTATTCCCTGGCTACCCTTCCGCCTCCTAAACCTTGATATGCAAGCCCGCCACCGCCTTGGGCCCCCAAGGATCGCTTTGCCATCGTAGAGATCGTGCGGCGCCGCGAGACCCCGCACATCCGGCGTGCCGGCGCGGCGCGTGAGCAAGAACGGGGCGCGTCCCACGTGACGCCACTGTTTACCGTTCCGGGGCCGCGCCTGCGTAGGCAGCCGCGCCTGCGCGCGTTGGGTCCTCCCCGCGCCGCGCCTCCGTGGGGCACCCCCGCAAGCCGCTCCACTGAGCTTCGCGTCTTCAGTGACGCGGCACCCAGCCCGCGGACCTCTAGCTTCCACTCTCCAGAGGCGGCAGGATAAAGCCAAGTTTAGCTCCTTTGTCGACCTAATAATCACTAGGCGCTTGACATTTAATGTAATATTGATAGGCAAAGCTGCTCCCTACCCCCAAGGGGTTCTTTTCATTAATTGATATGAGTTCAAGAATGGTAAAACGGAAATCCCACATATTCTCTATTGCACAACAGTCACCAGTGACTACTGCCATCCTCGAACCCTGCCCTCTGCCGCCATATAGCAGCTCTACCGTCAAATCTGAAATTGCCTCACCAAGAACCATTCTTGTGTCCCGATAACCAAAATGCAGTCTTCAAATGTGATCTGAGGTCCCTGAGGATCTCCAAAACCCCTGTAACAGAAGCCGCCATTCCTTTTGACAAGAAGCTTAATGTTCCAGGCCAAATTTTTCTTCCCACCTTTCAACCCAAACAGCATATAGAAGAAACTGATGGAACAACAGAAAGGAGAAATCCAGCCGTTTTCTATCTACCACATTAAGGACATTTGAGCAAAAAAAAAAATCTAACAACTACACTGTTCATTAGTTGTCAGAAAAAAAAATTCATATTTAATACGGTAATGTGAGCCATTTGTTATTTTTGTAAATAATAGATGTTTTTAAATTTTTCCGTCCCGGGTTTAATCTCTAAGACGTAAATATCAGAGGGACAACCATATAAAGAAAAAGTCTGTCCCTACAAATATGGAGGTGTGCAAGCTCCTGAGACTAAAGATTGAAAATCCCCTCCCTCACGTTTGGGAGCTCCAGGATAGCTAGGGCTAGCCGGCACGGTGGGTGCACACCTGTAATCCCAGCACTTGGGAGGCTGAGGCAAGGCGGATCGCGAGTTCCAAGCCAGCCTCAGGCAATGGCGAGGCAACTTAGCAACTCAGTGAGCACCCTGTCCTCTAATAAAATACAAAAGGTCTGAGGATGTGGCACAGTGGTTGAGTGCCCCGAGTTCAATCCCCAGTACCAACAACCAACAATACAATACTAGGGTTTACAACATACCAGCTCAAAAGAGCACTGTGGTGTTGTAAACTCTGGCTTCTCGTCACTTTGATCAAAAATTAGCCCCTTAAGGACAGCAAGTGTGTTTCTTTCCGTAGAGACTTATTTCAATGTCCAGTAAGAACTGCAGTGCAGCTTTATTATTCAAGTGGCCTGCCACCCCACCCTTTTTTTTTTTTTTTTTTTTTTTTGTTTTTTTGGTGGAGGGGTTCTTGGGATTGAACTCAGGGGGCCACTCAATCACTAAGCCACTTACCCAGCCTATTTTGTATTTTATTTAGAGACAGGGCCTCACTGGTAGCCTAGCGCCTCGATATTGCTGATGCTGTGCTTTAGGAACTGGAGATTCCTCAGCCTCAACTACCACAGGGAGCCACAGGGATTAGGCGTGCACTACAACATCTGGCTGTGGCCTGCATCTTACAAAAATCTCTGCTTGTTTCATAAACCTTACACCAACCACGGTTCATGCTGCAAGATCAGTACATAAGGTTTAGAATAAGTCTCAGGCATGTGGTGATCTGCTCTTTACTCTCTACTCATTTGATATTTTAAGTGCTTTTTGATACCCCCGAATTCTAGAAAGGATATTTGGATTGTCCTACTTCTGGCATTCCATTCCCTTGCCTTACCTGATCCAATACCCCATCAAGGCATTGCTTTCCAATTTTTGAACATTTCTTTGACGGAAAGAAAATAGAAATAATTTAATCCAAAAATATTTCTTTTTACCCTTGAGTATTGGAGATCATTCAAAAAAACAAAACTAATGTTATTCCTTACATCTTCTTCTGGACCTCAATGTAAAATTTGAAAAGAACAATTAGGAAAGAATAAGATTAAATTATTGCTATAAATAAAATCCAAACCCTGAAGGAATTCAAGAGTATAACCTTGTAAAGGAAATTAATTAAATGGCAAAATTCCCTTAGAAGAGCTGAGAAACCTAGTAAACAGTGAAGTCAGTAAATTTAGGGAAAATAAAACAAAATGAAAAATGACAAAGAAAAGAGCAATAAGACTCTCATTTACAAAACAAAAGATTTCTGATTCTAAGAAGTCAACAAACTGCTATAAAGCATGATACATGATGTTTTGGATTCTATTATTTTGAATCAGTCAAGTGCTCAGATTCACATTTGGCACCCAATGATCTTTGCTTGTTGCTTCCAGATATAAGAACAGACTATTTGCCTTTTTACTATATTTGCAGCAAAGTTACTATAAGTAAGAGCCGCATATAATACTAGGATATGGCTATAACTGCACACAGGACACTCTTTTAGTTAAAGGGAACTTATTGATAAATCATATACATTGGTTAAAACGAGAGGGAAAAAATGACTTATAAAACTGAGCTTGTGTTTGTATTTGAAAAATTATGAGAAGGAATATTTGACACTAACAATTTGAATCTTGCAAAATTCCACCCAGGTAAGTTGAGCTGGTTTAGATTAAAGCCATGCAAAAACTGCATCCAATGCAGATGTTAGTAAGTTTTTTTTTTTTTTTTTTGGTGGTTACCAGGGATTTGAATCTCAGGGGCAGTTCGACGACCTACTGGGCCAACATCTCCATGCACTTTTTTGGTATTTTATTTAGAGACAGGGTCCCACTGAGTTGCTCTGTAAGTGCTCTCGCGCTATTGCGGAGGACTGGCTTTGAACTCGGCGGATACTCCATCCTGCCTCTCTAGCCTCCAATAGTGTGGGAAGTACAAGTGCGGTGAGCTCACCAGCGCACCGGCTGTCAGTTTTGATATTAAAAAAAAAATTACTTCTTGTTACGAACAGTGATTTTCCTGAGTGTGAGTTCACTAGGTGAGTATACAATGGAGGAAAAAAATTGAAGAGGTTTCACGTTTTATTTATCGGCCTGAAGTGGGCCTGAGGGCATTTATGGAACTATAGGAATGTCCTCTGGAGTGAAGAAATACCAGAGAACTTGGTTTGGTTGTCAGGAACTATATAAGTTTCTTTACTGTATGTCCATGTTGCCACCATAATAAAAATATTAAAAGTCTTTTAACAATAGAAAGTATTTTCACCTCTCTATTTGGAAATTTCCCGTGGTTCTATAAAATCTAAAAAAATAAAAATACAAACTTCCTAATATGGTAATCAAGTCCTCATTAGGTTGATTGGTCCATGCCCCACTCTTCATTTTTAATACAGTATACCAGTAGTTTGAGCTTACATCAAGCAGGTCCAGCGGTGGGGAAAGCAAACTTATGCAGGAAGTTCAGTTACTGAAAAACAGCAGCAGAACAAATGTCATTTATGCATAGACCTGCCCTCCAAAATGAAAGAAAGGTGACTTTTGTCTTATTGGGTTAATGTCTGGGCTTAATATGGGTTAATTTGGGGCTGGGGTTTTGAGCTCAGCGGGTTTTCCTTCCTGTAGACGCGCTCGCCTCGGAAAACCTGCGCCGGGCCCCGGTTTTTGATACTCAGCACCACGCGTTACAAATAAAACCCATTGTGTACAGCTAAAGCAAATAAAGTAAATAGTTTTTAAAAAATGGATTAATTTTTTTAATTCATAAATCCTTCAATTATTTCACACAAGTCAATTACAATTCATTTGTTTGAATTCAAACTATAACTAAAGAAAAAGTGACAAAATCAGTTGTGTGCAAAATAATGCCTACTGAGTGAGAGCCTGAAGAAAAAGTAGCATTTGCTTGAGGAGCCTTAGACCCAAAGGAAATTTTTTTCTTGTTGTCCCATCAATTGGAAATGTATGGGAACTTTCATTGATCAAAAATTGGAATATTGGAAAGGTTGGAATAAAGGGTAATGTACTTTTGATCTAAATGCCCCCCAATGACCCATTTGTTAAATGCTTAGTCCCCACGTTTGGTGCTATTGTGAGGTGGTAGAATTTTAAGAGGTGGGGCATAGTGGGGAGTTTTAGTAAAACTGAAGGGCAAAAAAAGAACCACACCAGGGACGTGCATTGTAGAAAGGGGCGGGGTGGTATTAAGGGAAGGGGAGGAAGGGGGAAGGGGAAGAAGGGGAGAAAGGGGAACAGGGACGGGGAGAGAGAACTGGTGGGAGAGATGATGGCAAAAGAGAGTGGGAGTAGTTCTGGACAAGCCGGGGCTTAAGTACAGAGGGGTGGCGAGGCCGAGCGTGACTTGTATGGTCTGGATTGGCTCAGAAAGGGAGAGCCTGCCAGGGTTGAATTCCAGAGATGCGTGTATTTCCCAAGGGATCAGGAAGCGGGTGGGGGACTTGGAGCCAGCCAAGGCTTGAATTATTGCAGAGTTTGGGCACTTATGGGGAAAGGTGCCTTGGGGTATGGCATGACTGACTGAATCTTTGATCCAACAGTAACTGGGAGTGTGTCTTTAAAGAGGGTATAGAAGAACCCCACCCCTTCTTTTTTCTCTCCTTTATGCATTAATGTGCGTAAGGTCGAGTGGACTTTGCTCTGCCATCGATTCATCCATGATGTACGGCCACAAGCCCAAAGCAATGGGCCCAGATGGTCATGAACTTGAACCTCTGGAAACCATCAGCCAAATTATACTTTTCTTGTTTATAAGTTGTTTATCTCAAGTGCAGGCGCCCTGTTTGCGGGAGATTGCTAAAAAAGGGAATTTTTTTGGGGGGCGGTTGACTATTGGCCATAGACATTTTTGGGCATTTTCCGCCTTCCGTAGTCTCACGGGACTTGTTCTCGTGGATCTCGGGACTTGGTCGAGGATCTCGAGAGATTTGAACGGTGTGACTCAGCAGATCGAGCTAGCGCCATTGCTGCTACGGGCGCATGGGAAGAGACCACGAGAGAGAAAAGACAGGGTTATCGCTATTGTATAAGATTATATTGTAGTTTCTTGTAAGATTAAAGAATATTTTCGTCTCCATCCTGTCTCCGGACTCCTTCCCGCGGCGCTTGCCGTTCCAGGCTGCAATCCTTTTCCGGCTCGGCAACAGTTGGTGGCCTGTACGGGGAATTCAGCACGGCAGGTAAAGAACTGAGAAACCTCGCAGGAGTCTCTAGTCAGAGCGGTTTAAAATGTGGGTTCGAAAAAAATATCTAAGACCCAAGTGTATCGAGGCTCTTGATGAATTCTTTGATATAGATGAGTCCCTGTCGTTAGCGAGGAGGATTTAGAAAACAGTGAAGGCGTCATTGAAAGCGTTAGATTCCGCTGAGTCAACTAAGACAGTAAGGAGAGTATTAGAAGCGTCCCCAAATGACAAAAGATCCGAGCTGCTAAAGCATATTCAAGATTTATTAGAGATAACTTTCAAGGATACATGGTCTCAATTGAACCAATGATGATTCAGGATGTTACTGAGTCAGTTAGGACCAATGAGAGTAGTAGTAGTGAGGAGGAATTAACTAAAGGTGATTTTGAGAAAAATGAACAAAAGGAAATTAAGGAAGACCAAGATAAGGGATCATCAAGTGGAGGAATCTTGTGTCCTCTACTCCCCCATGGGTGAAATCGATTACAGAAAATATGAAGGGTATCACTAGGCGTTTGCATACCCTAGTAAAACAGAAATAAAAAGTCTTTCTGAGCGCTTATGTGCTCTCGAGGGTAACTCACAGATACGTTGGGAACTGCCAGTATTTGAATATGAAAAATGGACGGAGGGACCACCAGTCCAGTAGATTTCAAAACAATAAAAAATCTCAAAGATGGCAGTAATGACTTATGGACCCCAAGCTCCTTTCACGTTGAGTATACTGGAGATCCCTTAACACCTTTAGCATTAACCCCCGCAGACTGGAAACGTCTATGTAAAGCAACATTAAGTGGGGGGACAATACTTGGTTTGGCGAATCGCAATTTCAAGAACTTTGTATAGAACCAGCTAAAAGAAAATGCAGATGCGGGTTTTGGAGACCATAATATAGAAATGCTCACACAGGAGAAGGGCAATTGTGCAGACGTACAAGATCAAAAATATTATAAACCCCAGGAGTATATGCTCAGATAAACTACAGCTTGCCTTAAAAAGGCATGGAAAACTGATATACAAGGGACCTGGGGAATCTACAAGGTAGCTTTGTCCAAAGTAATTCAAGGACCTAATGAACCATATTCTGAATTTGCTGATCGACTTTTGAGAACTGCAGGTTGAGTGTTTTTGGAGACAAAATTGATCAATGTTATGCCATATAGTTGTTCCAATTAGCGTACGCAAAATGCTAATAAGTATTGCCAGTGCAGCCATCAGGCCATGGAAAAATAAAAAAAGTGATCTTTCATATTCTACTACAATTATGTAAAGATATAAATGATGCCTTTGTCACAGGGAATATGATTGCAGCCGCAGTGTGAGAGATGCTAGCCCCTCAAAATTTTACAAGAGCTCAACATAGACATTATAATCAATCAGGATTATTCTAGTCAAAACTATCATAATCAATCAGGCTATTCTAGAGGCAAAATCCTAAAAGAGAAATAAGACCAAATTCATTACCGTGCACCAGGTTGCTCGCCCCAGAGTTGTAAGAAAGAAATCAATTGGGCCAATAAAAGCTATTCAAAATTTGGACCATCCATGGAAATCCTTTGTTCAGGAATTCAAAAAACGGGGCAAGGGGGCCCAATGCCCCGGGGCCCACCAAATGTACTAGTGCATTGGAGGACAGGAGTATATCCTCAGCATCCACTCAGATGCTTCCCCGACACAATCCCTATAAACCCATCCACTCCCTCGCCAGAGGAACAGGACGGAAAATGCAGATTAGACCATCTGTTCCCACCGCCCGAATAGTGTTAACACCTGAAATGGGGGTTTCAACTGATTCCCACAGGAGTCAGGGTGACCTCTTCCCTCAGGGACTGTAGGACATATTATCGGGCGAAGTCCTGAGAGCTTATTAGGTTTGCACAAGTGACCCCAGGCGTTTAATAAACTCAGACTATAAAGGGGAAATAAAAATAAATGCTTAGCTCAGCCCCAAAGTATAAGTTCTATTAATCAGGGAGATAGAATTGCTCAGCATGCTCCTCCTTCCAAAATTACATAAGTCATTTAAAATGAATATGCACTCTAAATAGAACAATAGAGGATTTTTGTTCCACTGATTCATCGAAAACCATGGTTTTGCTGGGTTCGGGACTATACCAAGGAGGCCTATGTTTAAAATAAGAATCCAAAGGAATAGTAAAATGGAGGGTCTTAAGTATACTGGGAGCTGATTCTTCCATCATTAAATTTAGCGTCAATAGGCCCAAACACTGGCCTCTGCAAAAAGCTTCATCCACCAGTTTAAGAGGCTTGGGATATAATAACCATCCCAGAAAAAGTGCCGTGCTGTAATTTTAAAATGGGAGGATGAATTAAGGAATACAGATAAAGGCAACGTTTCAGCCTTATTGTTTTACCTAATCTACCGGTTACTTTATGGGGAAGAGATATTTTACAACAAATGGGAGTACACCTTGCAACCAAACCTGCAGGTGTTAAATGTGAAAATCTACAGAGTAATCTTAACCCTATAAGAAATCATCAAAAAGTACAGGGTAAGCTTAACCCTAAAAGAAATCAATTATCATATAGGAAAAAGACATTTTTCTTCGGGGCCACTGAGAAAATAATTTTTGAAAATAACCATGGCTTTCTGATAAGCCAGTTGTGGGTCCCTCAGTGGCCCCTATCTAAAGAGAAATTACAAGCGGACCCACCTACTAGTTCAGGAACAATTAGAAGCAGGACATATAGAACCTTCCACCTCTCCCTGGAAATTCCCCCATATTTGTGATCAAGGAAAAAATCAGGAAAATGGCGATTATTACATGATCTTAGACAAATTATATAAAACCATGCAAGGTCATGGGCCCTACTCAAACCTGGACTTCCGAATCCATTATAGCTATTCCAAAAAATTTCCATGTTATTAGTCTTGATATAAAGGATTGCTTCTTTTCTATTCCCCCTACATCCTCTGGATGCCCCCAGGTTTGCCTTTTCAGTTTCATATACTATTAACAATAATGGCCCTGATCAGAGATATCAATGGAAGGTTTTGCCACAGGGAATGGCTAATAGCCCCAACCATATGCCAAATATATGTGGACAAGGCCATCCAACCACCATTAAAAATAAATATCCAAACCTCATGTGTCTACATTACTGGATGATATTTTACTGGCCCATATCCCTAATCAAAAAAATCTTATTTAATATATTCATAGTGACGTGGTAGAAAGAAAATTAAAAAAATACGGATTATATATAGCAGAAGAAAAAGTTCAAACCAGATCTCCCATATTATATTTAGGATTTAAAATCATGGATACTTTTGTTAGACCCCAAAAATTTTATAATAAATAAAGAACATTTAAACCACCCTCAATGATTTCCAAAAACTACTGGGAGAACATTAATTGGCTTCGCCCTACACTAAACCTCACTACTGGCCAATTAAAACCTTTATTTGATATCCTTCGAGGGGACCCTGATCCATCCTCACCGCGAACATTGACTCCTGAAGCTAGGAAAAGCTTTAAAGGTGAGTAGAAAAAGTCCATCGAATGGAGCTCATTGTGACAGATTTGATTTAACTCAACCGCTGATATTGATTATTATTTCTTCACAATATACACCCCACAGGAGTATTTTGGCAACAAGGGCCTTTATTATGGATACATTTGCCTGTCTCTCTCCTAAAAGCATCATTGAGTCTTATACCTCCATGGTGGCTAAACTTATTCTTCAAGGACTTAAAACTTCTACTAAAATATTTGGCATTCACCCTGCTACTATTATTACTCCCTATTCATCGTCACAGATTGAATAATTTATGCTTCAACGATAATGACTGGGGCTATAGCTAGATGCTCTACCTCTGCAAAATTTTGATAATCACCTTCCTAAGTCTCCTATATTATCTTTTTGTATTAATCATCCTAATATATTTCCACAGGTAATAAAAAAATCAACCTATTCCTAAGGCATTTAATGTATTTACAGATGGGTCCTCAAATGGTACTGCTGCAGTAGTCACTACAAAAGAAATATGACTTACATAACTGCACACAAATCAGCTCAACTAGTGGAATTGGAAGCTGTGGTAAGAGCTCTGGAAAATTTTAGAGACCAGCCCATAAACATTTTTCAGATAGCCACTATATTGTACAACAAAGCCGTCCCAAAATTAGAGTTAGCAGGACCAATTAGCACCTCATACTCCAGCCTTTTAAATTGTTTTATCAAATACAAAAACTTTTGTGGGCAAGAAAAGAACCTCTATTCATAGGCCATATTAGAGCACATACTAATTTGCCTGGCCCCCTCCATGAAAGTAATCAAAAGGCTGATGAACTTACAAAAAAACAATATTTAATACTTTCAGCGCTACAACAAGCTACTTTATTTCATTCCCAGTTTCACGTCAACAGCACCACCTTGCAACGTAGGTTTAAAATCACAAAGGAGCAAGCCAGAACAATTGTAAAAGATTGTAAATCTTGTATGACACATTTGCCCAATCCTCATTTTGGTGTTAACCCTAGAGGATTAATGCCCAATCATTTGTGGCAGATGGATGTTACTCATGAGCCAAGTTTTGGAAAATTGCGATTATTCATGTAACCATAGATACATGCTCAGGCATGATTTTTGCTTCCTTACATTCCGGAGAAAAAGTTAAAAGATGTCACATCTCATTGTTTACAAGCTTTTGCTGCATTGGGCATCCCCAAAATGCTTAAAACAGATAATGGCCCCGCATATACGTCCTCATCTTTCAAAGAGTTTTGCGCAAAATTCAACATATCCCATAAAACAGGCATCCCATACAATCCTCAGGGTCAGGGCATTATTGAAAGAGCAAACCGCACACTAAAAGTTATGTTGTTAAAACAGAAAGAAGGAAACTGGAAAAATCCTAAGGACAGATTGGCAGTTGCCCTGTTTACCACTTAAATTTTTTAACTTTAGACTCTGATGGTTATTCTGCTGGAGACAGACATTGGAACCCACATCAACAACATAAACCTTTGGTTTACTGGAAGGATGTTCTTTCAGGTACATGGAAAGGTCCAGATCCAGTGTTAATTTGGGGGAAGAGGATCTGTTTGTGTTTTTCCAAAGCATGAATCCTCTCCAATATGGATACCATCTAGATTAATAAAGCAAGTACCAAATCAAAAGGATCAAGATGAAGTTGTTGAGGAATCAAGATTAATAAAAAAGGTACAAAATCAAGAGGACCATGATGAAGATATGGAATGATTCCCTTAAAAAGAGTCCTTCAAAATACGTCACAACTTAAGTGTCATTCCTCACCGGCTGGGACGAAGAGATCTCTCTTTAGTGTGCACCAATTGTATTTTTTTTTTTTTTTATATATGTGTTTATGTCTGTGTATTTGTCTAAATTTCATGTTAATGTGACGTCACAAATATATGTTTGTATGTGCGTCTGTCTGTCCAGTCTGACATCAAAAATAACAAAGCGCTTGTGAATATATACTATATATATATATATATATATATATATGGATCCAAATAACTCTAATTCATTTAAGTTTAAGAGTATTCTAATTGGGTAAATAATTTTTAATAAGTGAAGGTACCTTCAATTTTGTTTTATAGGTGTCCCAGGGATTTCTCTTAAGTGAAAAAAAATATGACTAGGGCTGTATAACCTGATATTTTGGTGTTTTGA
Source organism: Tamias sibiricus (assembly GCA_025594165.1). Classification (NCBI taxonomy): domain Eukaryota; kingdom Metazoa; phylum Chordata; class Mammalia; order Rodentia; family Sciuridae; genus Tamias; species Tamias sibiricus. The sequence goes on from JAKELJ010000648.1 coordinate 13,021, forward strand.
CATAAGGTTGCATTATTTGTTATTAACTTCATTTGTTTAATAAAATGATTAATTTCAATCATTTCAACAGGTAAAGGACTGCTGTGGTATGCAGAAACTCGAGAGTTCCAGCTAACAAATTATTTCTCCAAAGTGCTTTTAGTTTTTTCTTAATCTATCTTTAATACAGTAAATACCCTCAGTCTTTTCTTTGTTTTGTTCTAAAATATGATGTTTTGCCAGCTTATGTTTGTGGGAGCTCAGGCTGCAATGTGTGTGAGCAGAAATCAACTTTAATTTTCTAATCTAATAATTCTGATTTTTTAGTTTGACAACTCGCCTCTTGACTCAGTGCTGGAATAGCACTGCCTTTCCTTTAATAATTGATGCAGTTGAGTCTCTAGGTGGAGCTGGGCCCTGAAGATTTGCCGGTGGCAATTGTCTAGACATAAAAAAGACGGCTGCTGCTACAGATGCAGGATCGCGGGTCGCTGCAAGCATCCCTGCTTGCTCAAATGTCCAAACAACACTCACCAGCAGTGTGGCCTCTGCTCTGCATGCATGGGCCTCCTAGATTCTACGTGTTTATAACAAGTGGACATTTGATCTTTCATTGTTTGGGACTTCATGGGACAGTACCCTTGGGGGGTATTTGTTTAGACAACTCAGTGTGTTTACTTGATAGAACATAAGTCAGCTGATTTGTTTAAAGAATTTGATATGCTATGCAAATTTGGCATCGTCACCAAAATGGCTTGTTGCCTTAAAGCCGCAGCATCTCCCCACAATTTGGACGGCTGTTTAGTCATCTTACACAGTCGATCCTAAAGGGCTCCATTGGATGGCTGGTTAGCCAAATGACGGGTAAGAATCCCCAGAGGGGACAACCTAAGACAGGCACAGTCGCACGGGATAGTCTCCATGTGGCCGACATATCAACCTAAGACAGAAGAGTCAAGGGCACAGCCTTGATTATCCATGACGGGTAAGAATGTTTGGTTGCACATAGACGTCCTAGAGCATCCCCTCTTTTAAAACAAAATGGGGGAAATGCAGGAGCCCTGTTTGGGAGAGATAGCTAAGATTGCGGTTGACTATTGGGCCATAGACATTTTTTGGGCATTTCCGCCTTCCCGTAGTCTCACGGGATCTTGGAGTTGGGATCTCGCGGGGGACTTGGTCGAGGATCTCGAGAGATTTGAACGGTGACTCAGCAAGATCGAAGCTAGCGCCATTTGCTGCTCGGGCGTCATCGGGAAGAGACCAGGAGAGAGAAAAGACAGGGTTAATCGCTATTGTATAGATATATTGTAGTATTTTCTTGTAAGATTAAAGAATATTTTCGCTGCCGTTCAGGCTGCAATCCTTTTCCCGGCGACAAACACTCAAGTATTTGTTATCTGTAATGATAAGACTAACACAGAGGGCAGAAATAGGATTTTAAGCCTGGCGCGGCTGCACACGCCTGTATATCCCAGCAATTTGGGAGGCTGAGGCAGGAGGGATCGGCGTGTTTCAAAGCCAGCTGCTCAGCAATGGCGAGCACTTAGCAAACTCAGTGAGACCCTGTCACTAAATAAAATTACAAAAGGCTGGGGATGTGGCACAGTGGTCGAGTGCACACTGAGGTCATATCCTCGGTACAACAAAAAAAAAAGAAAATAGGATTTTATCAGGTACTTGAGGAGACAGAGGAAGTATAGGGATGTGACACAATTGTAATAGTGGGCAGTCGGGGAAGTCCTAGTGCAAGATGGTATAGAGGGGGAAAAAAAAGGATTATTCTAAGTCTCCATAGTGGTAACATACATAACGATGTTTATAAGTAGAAAAAAAAGGGTAGTATGAGCTGGAGCATAGGATACAAACAAAAGCTGAGATTGGCATGAATCTGGTAGACTAAGACAAGAATTTTAGAATATATTATTAAACAAAATGTAAAAGCCACTTGGCGTTTTTGTTTGTTTGTTTGTTTGTTTTTTGGATTTACCGGGGATTGAGAAACAGGGGCACTTTGACCACTGGGCACATCCCCAGCCCTTTTTTGTATTTTATGAGAGACAGGATTCACTGAGTTGCTCAAGTGCCTCGCCATGGCTGAGGATGGCTATGAATCGTTATCCATCCTGCCTCAGCGTCATAGTACTGGGATGTACAGGCAGGTGTGCACCACATCTGGCTGGTTTTTGTTTGTTTGTTGGATTTGTTTTGTTTTGTTTTTCAAGTGGTGAGTGAGGTGCTGGGGATTGAACCCAGAGGCAATTAACATGAGCCAATCCTCATCCTCAGCCCTTTTTATTTGTTATTTATTTATTTTTAAAATATATAATTTATTTTTTTTAGGTTGTCAGTGGATCTTTTTGTTTTATTTACTTATTTATATGCAGTGATTTTTATTTTTTAAATGGTCGTTCGAACCCAGAACCTCATCACATTGCCAGGCAAGTGCTCTTACCACTAAGCCACAACTTCAGCCTCCCTTTTATTATTTATTCTGAGGACAGAGGTCACTAAATTACCTAGGGCCTTGTTAAATTCCTGAGGCTGACTTTGAACATGTGGATCCTTTTTCTCAGCCTTCTCAGTCACTGGAATTACAGGTCTAGAGATTTTTTCTTTTTCTTTTTTCTTTCTTTCTTTTCTTTTTGTTTTTTATTTTTTTTTAGCAGTACTGGGCATGAACACAGACTAGTAAAGCAAGCACTTACCATTGAACTGTGTCCCCAGTCCTTTTTTTAAATGTAACTTTAACATAGATTTTTTGTAAATTGCTAAGACTGCACTCCAATTTGCAATCCATTCTGCATCTGCCTCCAGAGTAGCTGAGATCACCCATGTGTGCCACCATCGCCCAGGTCAATTGGAGATCTTTTAAAGAGTAACATGGATTGAGGGTTTTTTGGTTTTGTTTTGGGGGAAGTTTTATTGAGATATTAGTCATGAACCATATAATTAACCATTTAGAGTGTTCCCACTTAATGGTTTATATAATTCACAGAATCCTACAAGTTATCACCACAATTCAACTTTAGTCAATTTTCATGGGACATCAAAATGAAATTCTCCATATCTTTTAGTATTAACCCCTAGACTTGCTGGTATCTTCTTCCCCTTACCCACTTTAAAGCTAAAAACACTACAAGCCCACCAAGGGACAGAAACATCCGACCATGAACCGATATGACAAGGAGATGGCACAAGTTCTTGTTGGGAAGATCTAAACTATTCCAGAAAGGACCTGAATATTCTCCCTTTATTAGCATAACCTTCCCCCCTTGTTTATAAAACTATATCCTAATTCCCTCAGGAGTTGAGAACCTAGTTTGTAAACAAACCTCCTTCTCCATTCTCTGACCACCAAATAGAATTATTTTTTTCTATGTAACACTTATATCTTGAACATTGGATTTTCCATAGATTTGTTGCCAAACAAGCTTGGTCCTTGTCCCTCAATGCAATCCAACAATGAGGAACACGGTTTTTGAGAAAAAGAAAAAAAGAAGGTTTATTGAGATTCCAGACCCAAAGGCTGTGGTTATTTCCTGCCCCATTTGGGTGGGAAATGGAGCTTTTAAAGAGGTGATGCAAAGGTTACATTCCGCTCATTCTTTGTTGGAGTTAGTAAATCACTTGTTAATTTGAACATAGTCATTTCTGAGATCATCCCTACCATCCCTCCATGTCCAAGATTACTTTCTTTCTTAGTGGTTGAATACTCAAGGACAAAGAACTCTGTCTAGGGCTTGGAAACAAAGTAATCCTGTTACCCTGAGATGAAGGGAGAGAGATATTAGGGAGGCTCAAGATAGAGGAAGAGAAAGAAACAGGTCCATACACAAATAAATTTTTGCCAGTGCAGAGCAGCAAGGTTATATTCAAAGCATAAAGTGAACCACTGCTAATGATAACCTATGAACCCGTGTTTGATAACAGAACTATCTGTGAGATAATCAAAAGAGATTTCAAAGTAGTAGTTGGATATAAACACTTAAAATTCAGGGGTTATGAATAGAGCTAGAGTTATGAAATTTCAAGAAATCAGCATAGAAAAGGTGATTTTTTAAGCTATGGACCAATGGATTGTATTAACTGAACAGTAAATGTAGAAGAGGAACAAAAGGGAGTAGATAATGGCTTCTGGAGCAGGGCATCATAAAGATCTTGAGGACAGAGAAGGTGGAGTGTTAAGCCGGCCTCTTGGCTTGCCTCTTGTGGGTATCAAGGTAACTTGACCTTGACAAAAAAATGCAAATGATATGGGCTTGGTGGCCCACGCCTATAAACCCCAGCAGCTTTGGAAGGCTGAGACCTAGGATCTCGAGTTCAAGCCAGCTCAGCAATGTATTTTTATTTATTTATTTATTTATTTATTATTTATTTATTTATTTTTTTATTTATTTATTTTTTGTGATACCGGTATTGAATTACAGGGCATATCTGACCACTGGGTCACATCCCCCAGCCCCTTTTTTTGTATTTTTATTTAGAGACAGGGTCTCACTGAGTTGCTTTGTGGCCCTTGCTGTAGCTTTGAACTCAAGATCCCTCCTGCCTCATCCTCCCCCTGAGCCACTGGTATTGCCGGGCATGCAACGCACTGCACCTGGATTGTGCCACGGTGCCCAAGCCTTTCTTTTTGTTTTTTTTCACCTTTTTTTTTGTTTTTTTTTTCGGTACACAGGGGATTGAACTCAGGGCATTCCGTCCACTAGACCACATCCGCAGTCCCTTTTTATGTAATTTAATAGAGACAAACAAGGGTCTCACTGAGTTGCTAAGTGCCTTGCCATGCTGAGGCTGGCTTTGGAACTCGTGATCACACCTGCCTCAGCTCCCATGCTGGGATTACAGGCATCGCGCCACCACGCCCACTCAGAATTAACTTTTATAAAATGTACATCTAACCAATTTCCTCTCATTTATTTTGGGATGAAATCCAAACACACCAACTCGTGGTAATTAAAAAAAAAAAAAAATACTTCACCTGGACTATTGTGAAAGGCTAGGGGTTCACATGAAGTTAAACAGGGAGTCAGGCATGAGATCTGTCCTCCGTCTCCCTTTAATGTGTGTATTCGCTTGCGCACACTGACTTTTTTTTTTATACTCCTGTCAACTTGAAATGAATTAAGCATGTGCACCGTGCGCAGTGGCACACACCGTAAATCCCAGCATTGGGAAGCTTAGGCAGGAGGTATCATGAGTTACATAGCCCAGCTCAGCAATGGTGAGGCACTTAGCAACATCAGTGACGGCCCGTCCTCTAATAAAAAAACAAAAAAAGGGCAGTGGATGTGCCCAGTGGTTCAAATGCCCCTGAGTTTAATAATCCCAGGTTACCAAAAAAAAAAAAAAAGTAATTAATCATGTGAAAATTAATTGTTAAAAATTATATGTTTTTACTCATTACCATTGTAAACTTCAAAAGGGCAGAAACTATGTATTGCTCAAATAAGGGTTGTCATCTCTAGAACCCAGCATGACACATTGCTCCGGAGATATTCAATAAACATTCCATGCTTGAATAGACCTACAATCTGCAAGAAAGGATTTGCTTGAGGACTTTAACCTCTAGAAAAGGATTTTTTTTGTTGAGTCATCATCTATTAACCCTTGCCTAACCCCCTTGGTGCAACACACTTCCCCCAATCACCAAGGGTCCAAGAATGAAGACTGGAAAAACAATGGATGTTGTTTCAGTGTAAATTTTTTCCCAATGTTTACAGCAGGCAGAAGCCAAGGATTTGTGGTTTATTGTATGAATTCAAATGAAATACGAAGATATAAAAGCACTTGCTTCCTGGGTTCCAGAAGACCAATTGTGGTGTGGAAGGGGAAGAAGTTGTTTTCCCCTCATTTCTAATCAAAAGATAAATAGTTTAAGCACCTAACCAAGATTTCAGGGAATTAATGGTGTTTAGTTGTACCTCGTCAAAAGTTGACAGTTTTTCAAATCCAAAGCACTGGAAACATATCATATACAGTTTGACATCATTACTTTCACAGTGTCTCCACCTTTGAACACATACACAAAAGAATAGTGATTTAATAGCAATTAGCATAAGTAAGGAACG
>JAKELJ010000649.1:0-19000 GCA_025594165.1 Tamias sibiricus
GAAACATGGAAGTATTTCCAGTTGGCTAAAACGCTTTTCTGTGAGTTTGAAACTCTTTTGCTACCTAGTGATTCAGCTTTGAGATACTTGAACCAGGACAGAAGCACAGTGTGCTCTTGTAAACTAAAGTGTTGTTCTGCGTTTTTAAAGTTCTAGCATTAACCATTTGAGAATTAAACTCACAGGCGTTTTCAGGCATTTTCGCCTAATCAGGGTAAACATCCAATAGACTGTAAACAAAACACCCTTGACGGTGGGATGACCAAACTTTGGGAGCCTTGAGGAGCACATGAGAGAATCATTTTTTCAGAGTTTCATTGAAATACACAAAGAAACCTAGTGCCCAGAAGCTAAGAAACATGGAATTATTTCCAGTTCGCTAAAACGCTTTTCTGTGAGTTTGAAACTCTTTTGCTACCTAGTGATTCAGCTTTGAGATACTTGAACCAGGAAAGAAGCACAGTGTGCTCTTGTGATCTGAAGTGCTTTTCTGCATTTTCAAAGTTCTAGCATTAACCATTGAGGAATAAAATTAACAGGCGTTTTCAGTGAAATTCGACTAATCAGGGTAAAAATCCAATAGGCTCTAAACAAAAAACCCGTGATGGTGAGATGACCAAATTTGGGAAGCCATGAGGGAAACAAGAGAGAATCATTTTGTCAGAGTTTCATTGAAATACACAAAGAAACCTATTACCCAGAAGCTAAGAAACATGGAATTATTTCCAGTTGGCTATATCGCTTTTCTGTGAGTTTGAAACTCTTTTGCTACCTAGTGATTCAGCTATGAGATACTTGAACCAGGACAGAAGCACAGTGTACTCTTCTGATATGAAGTGCTTTTCTGCATTTTCAAAGTTCTAGCATTAACCATTGAGGAATTAAACTAACAGGAGTTTTCAATGAAATTCGCCTAATCAGGGTAAACATCCAATAGGCTCTAAACAAAAAACCAGTGATGGTGAGATGACCAAATTTTGGGAGCCATGAGGGACACAAGAGAGAATCATTTTGTCAGAGTTTCATTGAAATACACAAAGAAACCTAGTACCCACAAGCTAAGAAACATGGAATTATTTCCAGTTCGCTAAATCGCTTTTCTGTGAGTTTGAAACTCTTTAGCTACCTAGTGATTCAGCTTTGAGATACTTGAACCAGGAAAGAAGCACAGTGTGCTCTTGTGATCTGAAGTGCTTTTCTGCATTTTCAAAGTTCTAGCATTAACCATTGAGAAATTAAACTAACAGGCGTTTTCAGTGAAATTCGCCTAATCAGGGTAAATATCCAGTAGGCTCTAAACGAAAAAACCCGTGATGGTGGATTGACCAAATTTGGGGAGCCATGAGGGACACAAGAGAGAATCATTTTGTCAGAGTTTCATTGAAATACACAAAGAAACCTAGTACCCACAAGCTAAGAAACATGGAATTATTACCAGTTGGTTAAAACGCTTTTCAGTGAGTTTGAAACTCTTTTGCTTCCTAGTGATTTAGCTTTGAGATACTTGAACCAGGACAGAAGCACAGTGTGCTCTTGTGAACTAAAGTGTTGTTCTGTGTTTTTAAAGTTCTAGCATTAACCATTTAAGAATAAAACTCACAGGCGTTTTCAGGCATTTTCGCCTAATCAGGGTAAACATCCAATAGACTGTAAACAAAACACCCATGATGGTGGGATGACCAAACGTTGGGAACCATGAGGAGCACATGAGAGAATCATTTTTTCAGAGTTTCATTGAAATACACAAAGAAACCTAGTGCCCAGAAGCTAAGAAACATGGAATTATTTCCAGTTCGCTAAAACGCTTTTCTGTGAGTTTGAAACTCTTTTGCTACCTAGTGATTCAGCTTTGAGATACTTGAACCAGGAAAGAAGCACAGTGTGCTCTTGTGATCTGAAGTGCTTTTCTGCATTTTCAAAGTTCTAGCATTAACCATTGAGGAATTAAACTAACAGGCGTTTTCACTGAAATTCGCCTAATCAGGGTAAACATCCAATAGGCTCTAAACAAAAAACACGTGATGGTGGGATGACCAAACTTGGGCAGCCTTGAGGGGCACATGAGAGAATCATTTTTTCAGAGTTTCATTGAAATACACAAAGAAACCTAGTTCCCAGAAGCTAAGAAACATGGAATGATTTCCAGTTGGCTAAAACACTTTTCTGTGAGTTTGAAATTCTTTTGCTACCTAGAGATTCAGCTTTGAGATACTTGAACCAGGACAGAAGCACAGTGTGCTCTTGTGAACTAAAGTGTTGTTCTGCATTTTTAAAGTTCTAGCATTAACCATTTAAGAATTAATCTCACAGGGGTTTTCAGGCATTTTCGCCTAATCAGGGTAAACATACAATAGGCTCTAAACAGAAAAACACGTGATGGTGGGATGACCAAACTTGGGCAGCCTTGAGGGGCACATGAGAGAATCATTTTTTCAGAGTTTCATTGAAATACACAAAGAAACCTAGTTCCCAGAAGCTAAGAAACATGGAATGATTTCCAGTTGGAAAAAATCACACTTTTCTGTGAGTTTGAAATTCTTTTGCTACCTAGAGATTCAGCTTTGAGATACTTGAACCAGGTCAGAAGCACAGTGTGCTCTTGTGAACTAAAGTGTTGTTCTGCATTTTTAAAGTTCTAGCATTAACCATTTAAGAATTAATCTCACAGGCGTTTTCAGGCATTTTCGCTTAATCAGGGTGAACATCCAATAGACTGTAAACAAAACACCCTTGATGGTCGGATGACCAAACATGGGGAGCCTTGAGGGGCACATGAGAGAATCATTTCTTCAGAGTTTCATTGAAATACACAAAGAAACCTAGTGCCCAGAAGCTAAGAAACATGGAATTATTTCCAGTTCGCTAAAACGCTTTTCTGTGAGTTTGAAACTCTTTTGCTACGTAGTGTTCAGCTTTGAGATACTTGAACCTGGAGAGAAGCACAGTGTGCTCTTGTGAACTAAAGTGTTGTTCTGCGTTTTTAAAGTTCTAGCATTAACCATTTAAGAATTAAACTCACAGGCGTTTTCAGGCATTTTCGCCTAATCAGGGTGAACATCCAATAGACTGTAAACAAAACACCCTTGATGGTCGGATGACCAAACTTGGGGAGCCTTGAGGGGCACAAGAGAGAATCATTTCTTCAGAGTTTCATTGAACTACACAAAGAAACCTAGTGCCCAGAAGCTAAGAAACATGGAATTATTTCCAGTTCGCTAAAACGCTTTTCTGTGAGTTTGAAACTCTTTTGTTACCTAGTGATTCAGCTTTGAGATACTTGAACCAGGAAAGAAGCACAGTGTGCTCTTGTGATCTGAAGTGCTTTTCTGCATTTTCAAAGTTCTAGCATTAACCATTGAGGAATTAAACTAACAGGCGTTTTCAGTGAAATTCGCCTAATCAGGGTAAACATCCAATAGGCTCTAAACAAAAAACCCGTGATGGTGGGATGACCAAATTTGGGGAGCCATGAGGGGCCAAAGAGAGAATCATTTTGTCAGAGTTTCATTGAAATACACAAAGAAATCTAGTACCCAGAAGCTAAGAAACATGGAATTATTTCCAGTTGGCTAAAACGCTTTTCTGTGAGTTTGAAACTCTTTTGTTACCTACTGATTCAGCTTTGAGATACTTGAACCAGGATAGAAGCACAGTGTGCTCTTGTGATCTGAAGTGCTTTTCTGCATTTTCAAAGTTCTTGCATTAACCATTGAGGAATTAAACTAACAGGAGTTTTCAGTGAAATTCGCCTAATCAGGGTAAACATCCAAAAGGCTCTAAACAAAAAACCCGTGATGGTGAGATGACCAAATTTGGGGAGCCATGAGGGACACAAGAGAGAATCATTTTGTCAGAGTTTCATTGAAATACACAAAGAAACCTAGTGCCCAGAAGCTAAGAAACATGGAATAATTTCCAGTTGGCTAAAACGCTTTTCTGTGAGTTTGAAACTCTTTTGTTACCTAGTGATTCAGCTTTGAGATACTTGAAGCTGGACAGAAGCACAGTGTGCTCTTGTGATATGAAGTGCTTTTCTGCGTTTTCAATGTTCTAGCATTAACCATTGAGGAATTAAACTACAGGCGTTTTCAGTGAAATTCGCCTAATCAGGGTAAACATCCAATAGGCTCTAAATAAAAAACCCGTGATGGTGGGATGACCAAATTTGGGGAGCCATGAGGGGCACAAGAGAGAATCATTTTGTCAGAGTTTCATTGAAATACACAAAGAAACCTATTACCCAGAAGCTAAGAAACATGGAATTATTTCCAGTTGGCTAAATCGCTTTTCTGTGAGTTTGAAACTCTTTTGCTACCTAGTGATTCAGCTATGAGATACTTGAACCAGGACAGAAGCACAGTGTGCTCTTGTGAACTAAAGTGTTGTTCTGCATTTTTAAAGTTCTAGCATTAACCATTTAAGAATTAATCTCACAGGCATTTTCAGGCATTTTCGCCTAATCAGGGTAAACATCCAATAGGCTCTAAACAGAAAACACGTGATGGTGGGATGACCAAACTTGGGCAGCCTTGAGGGGCACATGAGAGAATCATTTCTTCAGAGTTTCATTAAAATACACAAAGAAACCTAGTTCCCAGAAGCTAAGAAACATGGAATTATTTCCAGTTCGCTAAAACGCTTTTTTCTGTGAGTTTGAAACTCTTTTGTTACCTACTGATTCAGCTTTGAGATACTTGAACCAGGAGAGAAGCACAGTGTGCTCTTGTGATCTGAAGTGCTTTTCTGCATTTTCAATGTTCTAGCATTAACCATTGAGGAATTAAACTAACAGAGTTTTCAGTGAAATTCGCCTAATCAGGGTAAACATCCAATAGGCTCTAAACAAAAAACCCGTGATGGTGAGATGACCAAATTTGGGGAGCCATGAGGGACACAAGAGAGAATCATTTTGTCAGAGTTTCATTGAAATACACAAAGAAACCTAGTTCCCACAAGCTAAGAAACTTGGAATTATTTCCAGTTGGCTAAATCGCTTTTCTGTGAGTTTGAAACTCTTTTGCTACCTAGTGATTCAGCTTTGAGATACTTGAACCAGGACAGAAGTACAGTGTGCTCTTGTGATATGAAGTGCTTTTCTGCGTTTTTCAATGTTCTAGCTTCAACCATTGAGGAATTAAACTACAGGCGTTTTCACTGAAATTCGCCTAATCAGGGTAAACATCCAATAGGCTCTAAACAAAAAACCCGTGATGGTGGGATGACCAAATTTGGGGAGCCATGAGGGACACAAGAGAGAATCATTTAGTCAGAGTTTCATTGAAATACACAAAGAAACCTAGTATCCCACAAGCTAAGAAACATGGAAGTATTTCCAGTTGGCTAAAACGCTTTTCTGTGAGTTTGAAACTCTTTTGCTACCTAGTGATTCAGCTTTGAGATACTTGAACCAGGACAGAAGCACAGTGTGCTCTTGTGAACTAAAGTGTTGTTCTGCATTTTTAAAGTTCTAGCATTAACCATTTAAGAATTAAACTCACAGGCGTTTTCAGGCATTTTCGCCTAATCAGGGTAAACATCCAATAGACTGTAAACAAAACACCCTTGATGGTGGGATGACCAAACTTGGGGAGCCTTGAGGGGCACATGAGAGAATCATTTTGTCAGAGTTTCATTGAAATACACAAAGAAACCTAGTTCCCAGAAGCTAAGAAACATGGAATGATTTCCAGTTGGCTAAAACACTTTTCTGTGAGTTTGAAATTCTTTTGCTACCTAGAGATTCAGCTTTGAGATAATTGAACCAGGACAGAAGCACAGTGTGCTCTTGTGAACTAAAGTGTTGTTCTGCATTTTTAAAGTTCTAGCATTAACCATTTAAGAATTAATCTCACAGGCGTTTTCAGGCATTTTCGCCTAATCAGGGTAAACATCCAATAGGCTCTAAACAGAAAACACGTGATGGTGGGATGACCAAACTTGGGCAGCCTTGAGGGGCACATGAGAGAATCATTTTTTCAGAGTTTCATTGAAATACACAAAGAAACCTAGTTCCCAGAAGCTAAGAAACATGGAATGATTTCCAGTTGGCTAAAACATTTTTCTGTGAGTTTGAAATTCTTTTGCTACCTAGAGATTCAGCTTTGAGATACTTGAACCAGAACAGAAGCACAGTTTGCTCCTGTGAACTAAAGTGTTGTTCTGCATTTTTAAAGTTCTAGCATTAAGCATTTAAGAATTAATCTCACAGGCGTTTTCAGGCATTTTCGCCTAATCAGGGTGAACATCCAATAGACTGTAAACAAAACACCCTTGATGGTGGATGACCAAACTTGGGGAGCCTTGAGGGGCACATGCGAGAATCATTTCTTCAGAGTTTCATTGAAATACACAAAGAAACCTAGTGCCCAGAAGCTAAGAAACATGGAATAATTTCCAGTTGGCTAAAACGCTTTTCTGTGAGTTTGAAACTCTTTTGCTACTAGTGATTCAGCTTTGAGATACTTGAACCAGGAAAGAAGCACAGTGTGCTCTTGTGATCTGAAGTGCTTTTCTGCATTTTCAAAGTTCTAGCATTAACCATTGAGGAATTAAACTAACAGGCTTTTTCAGTGAAATTCGCCTAATCAGGGTAAACATCCAATAGGCTCTAAACAAAAAACCCGTGATGGTGGGATGACCAAATTTGGGGAGCCATGAGGGCCAAAGAGAGAATCATTTTGTCAAAGTTTCATTGAAATACACAAAGAAATCTATTACCCAGAAGCTAAGAAACATGGAATTATTTCCAGAAGGCTAAAAAGCTTTTCTGTGATTTTGAAACTCTTTTGCTACCTAGTGATTCAGCTTTGAGATACTTGAACCAGGACAGTAGCACAGTGTGCTCTTGTGAACTAAAGTGTTGTTCTGCATTTTTAAAGTTCTAGCATTAACCATTTAAGAATTAAATTCACAGGCGTTTTCAGGCATTTTCGCCTAATCAGGGTAAACATCCAATAGACTGTGAACAAAACACCCTTGATGGTGGGATGACCAAACTTGGGCAGCCATGAGGGGCACAAGAGAGAATCATTTTGTCAGAGTTTCATTGAAATACACAAAGAACACCTAGTGCCCAGAAGCTAAGAAACATGGAATTATTTTCAGTTGGCTAAAACGCTTTTCTGTGAGTTTGAAACTCTTTTGTTACCTAGTGATTTAGCTTTGAGATACTTGAACCAGGACAGAAGCACAGTGTGCTCTTGTGAACTAAAGTGTTGTTCTGTGTTTTTAAAGTTCTAGCATTAACCATTTAAGAATTAAACTCACAGGCGTTTTCAGGCATTTTCGCCTAATCAGGGTAAACATCCAATAGACTGTAAACAAAACACCCATGATGGTGGGATGACCAAACGTTGGGAACCATGAGGAGCACATGAGAGAATCATTTTTTCAGAGTTTCATTGAAATACACAAAGAAACCTAGTGCCCAGAAGCTAAGAAACATGGAATTATTTCCAGTTCGCTAAAACGCTTTTCTGTGAGTTTGAAACTCTTTTGCTACCTAGTGATTCAGCTTTGAGATACTTGAACCAGGAAAGAAGCACAGTGTGCTCTTGTGATCTGAAGTGCTTTTCTGCATTTTCAAAGTTCTAGCATTAACCATTGAGGAATTAAACTAACAGGCGTTTTCACTGAAATTCGCCTAATCAGGGTAAACATCCAATAGGCTCTAAACAAAAAACACGTGATGGTGGGATGACCAAACTTGGGCAGCCTTGAGGGGCACATGAGAGAATCATTTTTTCAGAGTTTCATTGAAATACACAAAGAAACCTAGTTCCCAGAAGCTAAGAAACATGGAATGATTTCCAGTTGGCTAAAACACTTTTCTGTGAGTTTGAAATTCTTTTGCTACCTAGAGATTCAGCTTTGAGATACTTGAACCAGGACAGAAGCACAGTGTGCTCTTGTGAACTAAAGTGTTGTTCTGCATTTTTAAAGTTCTAGCATTAACCATTTAAGAATTAATCTCACAGGCGTTTTCAGGCATTTTCGCCTAATCAGGGTAAACATACAATAGGCTCTAAACAGAAAACACGTGATGGTGGGATGACCAAACTTGGGCAGCCTTGAGGGGCACATGAGAGAATCATTTTTTCAGAGTTTCATTGAAATACACAAAGAAACCTAGTTCCCAGAAGCTAAGAAACATGGAATGATTTCCAGTTGGAAAAAATCACACTTTTCTGTGAGTTTGAAATTCTTTTGCTACCTAGAGATTCAGCTTTGAGATACTTGAACCAGGTCAGAAGCACAGTGTGCTCCTGTGAACTAAAGTGTTGTTCTGCATTTTTAAATTTCTAGCATTAACCATTTAAGAATTAATCTCACAGGCGTTTTCAGGCATTTTCGCTTAATCAGGGTGAACATCCAATAGACTGTAAACAAAACACCCTTGATGGTCGGATGACCAAACATGGGGAGCCTTGAGGGGCACATGAGAGAATCATTTCTTCAGAGTTTCATTGAAATACACAAAGAAACCTAGTGCCCAGAAGCTAAGAAACATGGAATTATTTCCAGTTCGCTAAAACGCTTTTCTGTGAGTTTGAAACTCTTTTGCTACGTAGTGTTCAGCTTTGAGATACTTGAACCTGGAGAGAAGCACAGTGTGCTCTTGTGAACTAAAGTGTTGTTCTGCGTTTTTAAAGTTCTAGCATTAACCATTTAAGAATTAAACTCACAGGCGTTTTCAGGCATTTTCGCCTAATCAGGGTGAACATCCAATAGACTGTAAACAAAACACCCTTGATGGTCGGATGACCAAACTTGGGGAGCCTTGAGGGGCACAAGAGAGAATCATTTCTTCAGAGTTTCATTGAACTACACAAAGAAACCTAGTGCCCAGAAGCTAAGAAACATGGAATTATTTCCAGTTCGCTAAAACGCTTTTCTGTGAGTTTGAAACTCTTTTGTTACCTAGTGATTCAGCTTTGAGATACTTGAACCAGGAAAGAAGCACAGTGTGCTCTTGTGATCTGAAGTGCTTTTCTGCATTTTCAAAGTTCTAGCATTAACCATTGAGGAATTAAACTAACAGGAGTTTTCAGTGAAATTCGCCTAATCAGGGTAAACATCCAATAGGCTCTAAACAAAAAACCCGTGATGGTGGGATGACCAAATTTGGGGAGCCATGAGGGGCCAAAGAGAGAATCATTTTGTCAGAGTTTCATTGAAATACACAAAGAAATCTAGTACCCAGAAGCTAAGAAACATGGAATTATTTCCAGTTGGCTAAAACGCTTTTCTGTGAGTTTGAAACTCTTTTGTTACCTACTGATTCAGCTTTGAGATACTTGAACCAGGATAGAAGCACAGTGTGCTCTTGTGATCTGAAGTGCTTTTCTGCATTTTCAAAGTTCTTGCATTAACCATTGAGGAATTAAACTAACAGGAGTTTTCAGTGAAATTCGCCTAATCAGGGTAAACATCCAAAGGCTCTAAACAAAAAACCCGTGATGGTGAGATGACCAAATTTGGGGAGCCATGAGGGACACAAGAGAGAATCATTTGTCAGAGTTTCATTGAAATACACAAAGAAACCTAGTGCCCAGAAGCTAAGAAACATGGAATAATTTCCAGTTGGCTAAAACGCTTTTCTGTGAGTTTGAAACTCTTTTGTTACCTAGTGATTCAGCTTTGAGATACTTGAAGCTGGACAGAAGCACAGTGTGCTCTTGTGATATGAAGTGCTTTTCTGCGTTTTCAATGTTCTAGCTTCAACCATTGAGGAATTAAACTACAGGCGTTTTCAGTGAAATTCGCCTAATCAGGGTAAACATCCAATAGGCTCTAAATAAAAAACCCGTGATGGTGGGATGACCAAATTTGGGGAGCCATGAGGGGCACAAGAGAGAATCATTTTGTCAGAGTTTCATAGAAATACACAAAGAAACCTATTACCCAGAAGCTAAGAAACATGGAATTATTTCCAGTTGGCTAAATCGCTTTTCTGTGAGTTTGAAACTCTTTTGCTACCTAGTGATTCAGCTATGAGATACTTGAACCAGGACAGAAGCACAGTGTGCTCTTGTGAACTAAAGTGTTGTTCTGCATTTTTAAAGTTCTAGCATTAACCATTTAAGAATTAATCTCACAGGCATTTTCAGGCATTTTCGCCTAATCAGGGTAAACATCCAATAGGCTCTAAACAGAAAACACGTGATGGTGGGATGACCAAACTTGGGCAGCCTTGAGGGGCACATGAGAGAATCATTTCTTCAGAGTTTCATTAAAATACACAAAGAAACCTAGTTCCCAGAAGCTAAGAAACATGGAATTATTTCCAGTTCGCTAAAACGCTTTTCTGTGAGTTTGAAACTCTTTTGTTACCTACTGATTCAGCTTTGAGATACTTGAACCAGGAGAGAAGCACAGTGTGCTCTTGTGATCTGAAGTGCTTTTCTGCATTTTCAATGTTCTAGCATTAACCATTGAGGAATTAAACTAACAGGAGTTTTCAGTGAAATTCGCCTAATCAGGGTAAACATCCAATAGGCTCTAAACAAAAAACCCGTGATGGTGAGATGACCAAATTTGGGGAGCCATGAGGGACACAAGAGAGAATCATTTTGTCAGAGTTTCATTGAAATACACAAAGAAACCTAGTTCCCACAAGCTAAGAATCTTGGAATTATTTCCAGTTGGCTAAATCGCTTTTCTGTGAGTTTGAAACTCTTTTGCTACCTAGTGATTCAGCTTTGAGATACTTGAACCAGGACAGAAGTACAGTGTGCTCTTGTGATATGAAGTGCTTTTCTGCGTTTTCAATGTTCTAGCTTCAACCATTGAGGAATTAAACTACAGGCGTTTTCACTGAAATTCGCCTAATCAGGGTAAACATCCAATAGGCTCTAAACAAAAAACCCGTGATGGTGGGATGACCAAATTTGGGGAGCCATGAGGGACACAAGAGAGAATCATTTAGTCAGAGTTTCATTGAAATACACAAAGAAACCTAGTATCCACAAGCTAAGAAACATGGAAGTATTTCCAGTTGGCTGAAAACGCTTTTCTGTGAGTTTGAAACTCTTTTGCTACCTAGAGATTCAGCTTTGAGATACTTGAACCAGGACAGAAGCACAGTGTGCTCTTGTGAACTAAAGTGTTGTTCTGCATTTTTAAAGTTCTAGCATTAACCATTTAAGAATTAAACTCACAGGCGTTTTCAGGCATTTTCGCCTAATCAGGGTAAACATCCAATAGACTGTAAACCAAACACCCTTGATGGTGGGATGACCAAACTTGGGGAGCCTTGAGGGGCACATGAGAGAATCATTTTGTCAGAGTTTCATTGAAATACACAAAGAAACCTAGTTCCCAGAAGCTAAGAAACATGGAATGATTTCCAGTTGGCTAAAACACTTTTCTGTGAGTTTGAAATTCTTTTGCTACCTAGAGATTCAGCTTTGAGATAATTGAACCAGGACAGAAGCACAGTGTGCTCTTGTGAACTAAAGTGTTGTTCTGCATTTTTAAAGTTCTAGCATTATCCATTTAAGAATTAATCTCACAGGCGTTTTCAGGCATTTTCGCCTAATCAGGGTAAACATCCAATAGGCTCTAAACAGAAAACACGTGATGGTGGGATGACCAAACTTGGGCAGCCTTGAGGGGCACATGAGAGAATCATTTTTTCAGAGTTTCATTGAAATACACAAAGAAACCTAGTTCCCAGAAGCTAAGAAACATGGAATGATTTCCAGTTGGCTAAAACATTTTTCTGTGAGTTTGAAATTCTTTTGCTACCTAGAGATTCAGCTTTGAGATACTTGAACCAGAACAGAAGCACAGTTTGCTCCTGTGAACTAAAGTGTTGTTCTGCATTTTTAAAGTTCTAGCATTAAGCATTTAAGAATTAATCTCACAGGCGTTTTCAGGCATTTTCGCCTAATCAGGGTGAACATCCAATAGACTGTAAACAAAACACCCTTGATGGTTGGATGACCAAACTTGGGGAGCCTTGAGGGGCACATGCGAGAATCATTTCTTCAGAGTTTCATTGAAATACACAAAGAAACCTAGTGCCCAGAAGCTAAGAAACATGGAATAATTTCCAGTTGGCTAAAACGCTTTTCTGTGAGTTTGAAACTCTTTTGCTACGTAGTGTTCAGCTTTGAGATACTTGAACCAGGAAAGAAGCACAGTGTGCTCTTGTGATCTGAAGTGCTTTTCTGCATTTTTCAAAGTTCTAGCATTAACCATTGAGGAATTAAACTAACAGGCTTTTTCAGTGAAATTCGCCTAATCAGGGTAAACATCCAATAGGCTCTAAACAAAAAACCCGTGATGGTGGGATGACCAAATTTGGGGAGCCATGAGGGCCAAAGAGAGAATCATTTTGTCAAAGTTTCATTGAAATACACAAAGAAATCTATTACCCAGAAGCTAAGAAACATGGAATTATTTCCAGAAGGCTAAAAAGCTTTTCTGTGATTTTGAAACTCTTTTGCTACCTAGTGATTCAGCTTTGAGATACTTGAACCAGGACAGTAGCACAGTGTGCTCTTGTGAACTAAAGTGTTGTTCTGCATTTTTAAAGTTCTAGCATTAACCATTTAAGAATTCAATTCACAGGCGTTTTCAGGCATTTTCGCCTAATCAGGGTAAACATCCAATAGACTGTGAACAAAACACCCTTGATGGTGGGATGACCAAACTTGGGCAGCCATGAGGGGCACAAGAGAGAATCATTTTGTCAGAGTTTCATTGAAATACACAAAGACACCTAGTGCCCAGAAGCTAAGAAACATGGAATTATTTTCAGTTGGCTAAAACGCTTTTCTGTGAGTTTGATACTCTTTTGTTACCTAGTGATTCAGCTTTGAGATACTTGAACCAGGAGAGAAGCACAGTGTGCTCTTGTGAACTAAAGTGTTGTTCTGCGTTTTTAAAGTTCTAGCATTAATCATTTAAGAATTAAACTCACAGGCGTTTTCAGGCATTTTCGCCTAATCAGGGTGAACATCCAATAGACTGTAAACAAAACACCCTTGATGGTGGTATGACCAAAATTGGGGAGCCTTGAGGAGCACATGAGAGAATCATTTCTTCAGAGTTTCATTGAAATACACAAAGAAACCTAATGCCCAGAAGCTAAGAAACATGGAATTATTTCCAGTTCGCTAAAACGCTTTTCTGTGAGTTTGAAACTCTTTTGTTACCTACTGATTCAGCTTTGAGATACTTGAACCAGGATAGAAGCACAGTGTGCTCTTGTGATCTGAAGTGCTTTTCTGCATTTTCAAAGTTCTGCATTAACCATTGAGGAATTAAACTAACAGGAGTTTTCAGTGAAATTCGCCTAATCAGGGTAAACATCCAATAGGCTCTAAACAAAAAACCCGTGATGGTGAGATGACCAAATTTGGGGAGCCATGAGGGACACAAGAGAGAATCATTTTGTCAGAGTTTCATTGAAATACACAAAGAAACCTAGTGCCCAGAAGCTAAGAAACATGGAATAATTTCCAGTTGGCTAAAACGCTTTTCTGTGAGTTTGAAACTCTTTTGCTACCTAGTGATTCAGCTTTGAGATACTTGAAGCTGGACAGAAGCCCAGTGTGCTCTTGTGATATGAAGTGCTTTTCTGCGTTTTCAATGTTCTAGCTTCAACCATTGAGGAATTAAACTACAGGCGTTTTCAGTGAAATTCGCCTAATCAGGGTAAACATCCAATAGGCTCTAAACAAAAAACCCGTGATGGTGGGATGACCAAATTTGGGGAGCCATGAGGGGCACAAGAGAGAATCATTTTGTCAGAGTTTCATTGAAATACACAAAGAAACCTATTACCCAGAAGCTAAGAAACATGGAATTATTTCCAGTTGGCTAAATCGCTTTTCTGTGAGTTTGAAACTCTTTTGCTACCTAGTGATTCAGCTATGAGATACTTGAACCAGGACAGAAGCACAGTGTGCTCTTGTGAACTAAATTGTTGTTCTGCATTTTTAAAGTTCTAGCATTAACCATTTAAGAATTAATCTCACAGGCATTTTCAGGCATTTTCGCCTAATCAGGGTAAACATCCAATAGGCTCTAAACAGAAAACACGTGATGGTGGGATGACCAAACTTGGGCAGCCTTGAGGGGCACATGAGAGAATCATTTCTTCAGAGTTTCATTAAAATACACAAAGAAACCTAGTGCCCAGAAGCTAAGAAACATGGAATTATTTCCAGTTTCGCTAAAACGCTTTTCTGTGAGTTTGAAACTCTTTTGTTACCTACTGATTCAGCTTTGAGATACTTGAACCAGGAGAGAAGCACAGTGTGCTCTTGTGATCTGAAGTGCTTTTCTGCATTTTCAATGTTCTAGCATTAACCATTGAGGAATTAAACTAACAGGAGTTTTCAGTGAAATTCGCCTAATCAGGGTAAACATCCAATAGGCTCTAAACAAAAAACCCGTGATGGTGAGATGACCAAATTTGGGGAGCCATGAGGGACACAAGAGAGAATCATTTTGTCAGAGTTTCATTGAAATACACAAAGAAACCTCGTTCCCACAAGCTAAGAATCTTGGAATTATTTCCAGTTGGCTAAATCGCTTTTCTGTGAGTTTGAAACTCTTTTGCTACCTAGTGATTCAGCTTTGAGATACTTGAACCAGGACAGAAGTACAGTGTGCTCTTGTGATATGAAGTGCTTTTCTGCGTTTTCAATGTTCTAGCTTCAACCATTGAGGAATTAAACTACAGGCGTTTTCACTGAAATTCGCGTAATCAGGGTAAACATCCAATAGGCTCTAAACAAAAAACCCGTGATGGTGGGATGACCAAATTTGGGGAGCCATGAGGGGCACAAGAGAGAATCATTTTGTCAGCAGAGTTTCATTGAAATACACAAAGAAACCTAGTATCCACAAGCTAAGAAACATGGAAGTATTTCCAGTTGGCTGAAACGCTTTTCTGTGAGTTTGAAACTCTTTTGCTACCTAGAGATTCAGCTTTGAGATACTTGAACCAGGACAGAAGCACAGTGTGCTCTTGTGAACTAAAGTGTTGTTCTGCATTTTTAAAGTTCTAGCATTAACCATTTAAGAATTAAACTCACAGGCGTTTTCAGGCATTTTCGCCTAATCAGGGTAAACATCCAATAGACTGTAAACAAAACACCCATGATGGTGGGATGACCAAACGTTGGGAACCATGAGGAGCACATGAGAGAATCATTTTTCAGAGTTTCATTGAAATACACAAAGAAACCTAGTGCCCAGAAGCTAAGAAACATGGAATTATTTCCAGTTCGCTAAAACGCTTTTCTGTGAGTTTGAAACTCTTTTGCTACCTAGTGATTCAGCTTTGAGATACTTGAACCAGGAAAGAAGCACAGTGTGCTCTTGTGATCTGAAGTGCTTTTCTGCATTTTCAAAGTTCTAGCATTAACCATTGAGGAATTAAACTAACAGGCGTTTTCACTGAAATTCGCCTAATCAGGGTAAAAATCCAATAGGCTCTAAACAAAAAACCCGTGATGGTGAGATGACCAAATTTGGGAAGCCATGAGGGAAACAAGAGAGAATCAATTTTGTCAGAGTTTCATTGAAATACACAAAGAAACCTATTACCCAGAAGCTAAGAAACATGGAATTATTTCCAGTTGGCTAAATCGCTTTTCTGAGAGTTTGAAACTCTTTTGCTAACTAGTGATTCAGCTATGAGATACTTGAACCAGGACAGAAGCACAGTGTGCTCTTGTGAACTAAAGTGTTGTTCTGCGTTTTTTAAAGTTCTAGCATTAACCATTTAAGAATTAAACTCACAGGCGTTTTCAGGCATTTTCGCCTAATCAGAGTGAACATCCAATAGACTGTAAACAAAACACCCTTGATGGTGGGATGACAAAACTTGGGGAGCCTTGAGGGGCACATGAGAGAATCATTTCTTCAGAGTTTCATTGAAATACACAAAGAAACCTAGTGCCCAGAAGCTAAGAAACATGGAATTATTTCCAGTTCGCTAAAACGCTTTTCTGTGAGTTTGAAATTCTTTTGCTACCTAGAGATTCAGCTTTGAGATACTTGAACCAGGACAGAAGCACAGTGTGCTCTTGTGAACTAAAGTGTTGTTCTGCATTTTTAAAGTTCTAGCATTAACCATTTAAGAATTAATCTCACAGGGTTTTTCAGGCATTTTCGCCTAATCAGGGTAAACATCCAATAGGCTCTAAACAGAAAACACGTGATGGTGGGATGACCAAACTTGGGCAGCCTTGAGGGGCACATGAGAGAATCATTTTTTCAGAGTTTCATTGAAATACACAAAGAAACCTAGTTCCCAGAAGCTAAGAAACATGGAATGATTTCCAGTTGGCTAAAACACTTTTCTGTGAGTTTGAAATTCTTTTGCTACCTAGAGATTCAGCTTTGAGATACTTGAACCAGGACAGAAGCACAGTGTGCTCTTGTGAACTAAAGTGTTGTTCTGCATTTTTAAAGTTCTAGCATTAACCATTTAAGAATTAATCTCACAGGCGTTTTCAGGCATTTTCGCCTAATCAGGGTAAACATACAATAGGCTCTAAACAGAAAACACGTAAGGGTGGGATGACCAAACTTGGGCAGCCTTGAGGGGCACATGAGAGAATCATTTTTTCAGAGTTTCATTGAAATACACAAAGAAACCTAGTTCCCAGAAGCTAAGAAACATGGAATGATTTCCAGTTGGAAAAAATCACACTTTTCTGTGAGTTTGAAATTCTTTTGCTACCTAGAGATTCAGCTTTGAGATACTTGAACCAGGTCAGAAGCACAGTGTGCTCCTGTGAACTAAAGTGTTGTTCTGCATTTTTAAAGTTCTAGCATTAACCATTTAAGAATTAATCTCACAGGCGTTTTCAGGCATTTTCGCCTAATCAGGGTGAACATCCAATAGACTGTAAACAAAACACCCTTGATGGTCGTGGGGATGACCAAACTTGGGGAGCCTTGAGGGCACATGAGAGAATCATTTCTTCAGAGTTTCATTGAAATACACAAAGAAACCTAGTGCCCAGAAGCTAAGAAACATGGAATTATTTCCAGTTCGCTAAAACGCTTTTCTGTGAGTTTGAAACTCTTTTGCTACGTAGTGATTCAGCTTTGAGATACTTGAACCTGGAGAGAAGCACAGTGTCCCTCTTGTGAACTAAAGTGTTGGTCTGCATTTTTTAAAGTTCTAGCATTAACCATTTAAGAATTAAACTCACAGGCGTTTTCAGGCATTTTCGCCTAATCAGGGTAAACATCCAATAGACTGTAAACCAAACACCCTTGATGGTGGGATGACCAAACTTGGGGAGCCTTGAGGGGCACATGAGTGAATCATTTTGTCAGAGTTTCATTGAAATACACAAAGAAACCTAGTGCCCAGAAGCTAAGAAACATGGAATGATTTCCAGTTGGCTAAAACACTTTTCTGTGAGTTTGAAATTCTTTTGCTACCTAGAGATTCAGCTTTGAGATAATTGAACCAGGACAGAAGTACAGTGTGCTCTTGTGAACTAAAGTGTTGTTCTGCATTTTTAAAGTTCTAGCATTAACCATTTAAGAATTAATCTCACAGGCGTTTTCAGGCATTTTCGCCTAATCAGGGTAAACATCCAATAGGCTCTAAACAGAAAACACGTGATGGTGGGATGACCAAACTTGGGCAGCCTTGAGGGGCACATGAGAGAATCATTTTTTCAGAGTTTCATTGAAATACACAAAGAAACCTAGTTCCCAGAAGCTAAGAAACATGGAATGATTTCCAGTTGGAAAAAATCACACTTTTCTGTGAGTTTGAAATTCTTTTGCTACCTAGAGATTCAGCTTTGAGATACTTGAACCAGGACAGAAGCACAGTGTGCTCCTGTGAACTAAAGTGTTGTTCTGCATTTTTAAAGTTCTTGCATTAACCATTTAAGAATTAATCTCACAGGCGTTTTCAGGCATTTTCGCCTAATCAGGGTGAACATCCAATAGACTGTAAACAAAACACCCTTGATGGTCGGATGACCAAACATGGGGAGCCTTGAGGGGCACATGAGAGAATCATTTCTTCAGAGTTTCATTGAAATACACAAAGAAACCTAGTGCCCAGAAGCTAAGAAACATGGAATTATTTCCAGTTCGCTAAAACGCTTTTCTGTGAGTTTGAAACTCTTTTGCTATGTAGTGTTCAGCTTTGAGATACTTGAACCTGGAGAGAAGCACAGTGTGCTCTTGTGAACTAAAGTGTTGTTCTGCGTTTTTAAAGTTCTAGCATTAACCATTTAAGAATTAAACTCACAGGCGTTTTCAGGCATTTTCGCCTAATCAGGGTGAACATCCAATAGACTGTAAACAAAACACCCTTGATGGTCGGATGACCAAACTTGGGGAGCCTTGAGTGGCACAAGAGAGAATCATTTCTTCAGAGTTTCATTGAACTACACAAAGAAACCTAGTGCCCAGAAGCTAAGAAACATGGAATAATTTCCAGTTGGCTAAAACGCTTTTCTGTGAGTTTGAAACTCTTTTGTTACCTAGTGATTCAGCTTTGAGATACTTGAACCAGGAAAGAAGCACAGTGTGCTCTTGTGATCTGAAGTGCTTTTCTGCATTTTCAAAGTTCTAGCATTAACCATTGAGAAATTAAACTAACAGGCGTTTTCAGTGAAATTCGCCTAATCAGGGTAAACATCCAATAGGCTCTAAACAAAAAACCCGTGATGGTGGGATGACCAAATTTGGGGAGCCATGAGGGCCAAAAGAGAGAATCATTTTGTCAGAGTTTCATTGAAATACACAAAGAAATCTAGTACCCAGAAGCTAAGAAACATGGAATTATTTCCAGGTGGCTAAAACGCTTTTCTGTGAGTTTGAAACTCTTTTGTTACCTACTGATTCAGCTTTGAGATACTTGAACCAGGATAGAAGCACAGTGTGCTCTTGTGAACTGAAGTGTTGTTCTGCATTTTCAAAGTTCTAGCATTAACCATTAAGGAATTAAACTAACAGGAGTTTTCAGGCATTTTCGCCTAATCAGGTAAACATCCAA
>JAKELJ010000650.1:0-18995 GCA_025594165.1 Tamias sibiricus
TCCACAATGGTTCTGTTTGTTCTGTTCTACTTTGACCCTGAATGGCTTAGAGCACTACCACATGATGACTTCAAACTAAGCCTTGTTGCATCTTTCCCCAATGAGCCTGGACAAGAACAAAGTGTGTCAAAGCACCTTCATTATCCCTTTGACAGTGTCCCTCAGGTCAAGTGCACAGAGCTTAGCACCAAGGCTCAGTGCCAGGACTTATTGTGGAAGCACCTTCGGTCTCTCCTGGTCTGCTCTGGGCCACAAAGTCTAGGATTCAGGCTGACGAATCACCACCACTCAGTTCTCCCTCAGGGCCCTGGAAAAAAACAGGGAGGTCTCCAGGGCATACCAGGCCTCTTGCAACTCATTTTAGAGATGGCCAGATTACACAACCACCAGTCCGACTGTGTAATACTAGGGCCTCTATCGAGATCATATTTGACAGGGCTTTTCCCAAGCTAAGGCTCCAAAGACTAAAAACACAACATTTGTGCCGCCAAGGCACTCCATCTTTAAGGCACGATTCCCCCCCCGCCCTTTCTGTGTGGGAAAAAATGTTCAGTCGCAAACATAGGCCCAAAAAAATCGTGACTGCCTGGTAATGTTGCACTGCTGCGTTACCCCGCTCTCCGAAGATATCCTTTATTTTTTTGAAATAACTTGAGTGCGTAAATGTCAAATACTTCTCCATTTTCAAGTGGGAACACAAGATCTTGCAATGTTGGGCCACAATTTGCCTCCAACGTGGAGAACATTTTACTTCAAATCTACATAAAAAGAACCCCCTTCTTCATTTCTAATTCCAGAAACACTTTGGAGGAAGGAATGCACTCTAATTTCTTTGAAGCACCTGGTCTTGGTAAACACATCATTCTCTACAAATCATGTCCCATTCAGGTGGGGCCTTATTTCCCTCTTGAAGAGCTCTGTTGTACCTCTGAGTATCCTGAGGATAAAATCCCCATTGGAATGAATGATGGAACACCTCTAAACAAAACTTCTGACCTTAGAAGCAGGTCTTTTCCAAGCAGCTAAGTCACACCATCCCATGTGATCAGTGGACCTGGCCGCTGCATCAAGTCCAGAACGGTTGCCAGCAAGTACTGAGTTTCCACAATTCATGAACTCAAGATGAAGGCAACACATTCTCAGAGAGTCACCTGAGAATACGCTGAAGGCTGAGTACAGCGTCTACTGAACTGTTGAATGCATTTTCACCCAATCTTATCCTTAATCAACCCATAACAAAGCAGGGATATTTCCCCAGCTGATGTGACATAAGATGCTTCCACTCCACAAACGATTGTGAAGGCACTATTCATGCTGCATCCTTTTTATGCGACATTTCAGTCATTTTCATATTTTGTTTTTTTACACAATAAGTCTTACCATACATATTTCACACATACAGAAGTGTGCTCCTTAGCCCAGCAGCAATTTATTTCCGTATTTATTTTGGAACCTGGTTCCTTTTCACAGTACAAAAAATAATTCCTTGGTTCTTTTCTCCTGTCCATATGATTTTTTTACTGCATAATCATACTTGCCCAAGTCCCTGAGATGAGTTCTCAGGAGCATCAATGAAAATAAAAAATGATAGATAAGATAATGCAGTCATAAAAAAAAGAAAAACGAAAAACACAGAGCCAAGTTCAAACAAACATATAAGATTTTCTAACCTATCAGTATTCACAACAATTCTGCATAGATTTGGCCTGCCCTAATCGATCCCTGTGATAACATTAGCGATAAAAGGACCTTGCCACAAGCTCTAATCAAACAACAGGTTTGCAAATGAAAGTTTGGAGTTTGGGTCATGTATGTTGTTCTTCGGGCTTGGACAACAGATGCTGATGTGGTCTTGTGGCCATCCACCATGGGATTCTGTTTGTATCTGTTTCTACTTATGGGACCCTGAAATGGCATAGACGCACTACCACATGATTGACTTTCAAACTAAGCCATGTTTGCAATCATTCCCCAATTGTGCCTGTGACCAAGAAACAAAAGTGTTTCCATAAGCTAACCCTCATTATCCCTTTGACAGTGTGGTGTCCCTCAAGGTCCAAGAGCCCAGAGCTTTAAGCACCAAGGCTCAGGTGCCAGGATCTTCTTGTGTGGAAGCCCCTTACGGACCTCTCCTGGCGTCTGCTCTGGGCCACAAAGTCCCAGGATTCAGGCTGGAGACGAAATCAAATAAACCAAACCCCCAAAACCTTCCCCCCCCCCCAAGTTCTCCCTCAGGGCCCTGGAAAAAAACAGGTGAAGGTCTCGACAGGCATTCCAGGCCTCTTGCAACTCATTTTAGAATGGCTCAGAATCTACCACATAGCTCACCAGGTCCGGACCTTATATACTAGGCCTCAATCGGAGAAACATAAATTTGAAAGCTTTTCCCAGACGAAGGCCCGAAGAAAATACATTACGTGACCGCCAGGCACTCATTTTAGGCCTCTTCTCCCTCCCTTTCGCTGTTTGTAGAAAAAACTAAGGCCATGCGCAACAGCATCGGGCCCAAAAAATCGTGACCCGCGTTAACCTGGTATGATTGCCCTCTGGCGTGACCCCGCCTCGAAGTTATCTTTTTTTTTTTTGAAAAATGGATGTGTAAATTTCAAATACTTCTCCATTTTCAAGTGAGGATAACAACATATTGACTGTTGGCCTCAAATTGGCCTCCAACGTGAGTCTACTTTTTTACCTCCAAACTACATCAAAGAACCCTTTTCAGTTCTAATTCAGAAACACACTTTTGGTGCAGGAATGCAACTCTAATTTCCATTAGAACCTGGTCTTGGTAAAACTTCATATTCTCTACAAATCAGTCCATTCAGGTGGGGCATATTTCCTCTTGAAAGGGCTCTGTTGATAACCTGAGTATACTGAGGTATAAATCCCTTGGATTAAAGAGAGACACCTCAACAAAACTTCTTGACCACTAGTGCAGGTTTCTTTTCTTCCAAAGCAGCTAGTCACCCATTCTATGTGATCTGTGACCTGGCCAATAGCAATCAAGTCGAAAAGAAACAAAAAAAAAAGTGAAGGACGGGATGCCAGCAAGTACTCGTTTTGCACAATTCAAGAACTCAATGTGAGTCAAACAAATTCTCAAAGAGTCACCCTGAGACAGGCTTGAAGGCTGTAAGAGATCTTCTGACTGTTGAATGCATTTTCACACCATCGCTTCTCCTTATCACCCATAAAAGCAGGATATTTTCCCACAGTGAAGTACGCCACATATGATCTTCCACTCCAAATCGAATGTGAAGGCTACTATTCATGCTTATCCCTTTTTATGCGACATTTCTGTCTTACTACACTCAGTAAGTTACCACTTAAATTACACAATGTGGTTGTCATTAGCCAGCAGATTTATATTACCTTAATTATTTGGAATTGTCCTTCACAGACATATTTCCTTGGTTCTTTCTCCTTGTCCATTGATTGTTTTAATGCAAATCAACTTGCCCAGTCCTGAGTGCACTTCACAGGAGCACATTGAAAATAAAACTGATAGATAGATATGCAGAATAAAAAAAAATGAAAAACAAAAACACAGTGCCAACTTTTAAAGACCTACAGAATTTCTACCTATCTGTTCTCAACAATTGCATAGATTTGGCCTCCCATAATGATCCCGGTGATACATTTGAAAGGATCTTGCACAAGCTCTATCAAAAACAGGTTTGCAAATGAAGTTTTGAGTCTGGGTCATGTATGTTGTTCTTGGGGCTTGGACACAGATGCTGATGTGGTCTTGTGCCATCCACAATGTTCTGTTTGTTCTGTTTCTACTTTGACCCTGAATGGCTTAGAGCACTACCACATGATGACTTCAAACTAAGCCTTGTTGCATCTTTTCCCCAATGAGCCTGGACAAGAACAAAGTGTGTCAAAGCACCTTCATTATCCCTTTGACAGTGTCCCTCAGGTCAAGTGCACAGAGCTTAGCACCAAGGCTCAGTGCCAGGACTTATTGTGGAAGCACCTTCGGTCTCTCCTGGTCTGCTCTGGGCCACAAAGTCTAGGATTCAGGCTGACGAATCACCACCACTCAGTTCTCCCTCAGGGCCCTGGAAAAAAACAGGGAGGTCTCCAGGGCATACCAGGCCTCTTGCAACTCATTTTAGAATGGCCAGATCTACACAACCACCAGTCCGACTTTTATACTAGGCCTCAATCGAGAACAAATTTGAAGGCTTTTCCCAAGAAGGCCCAAGAACTACATTAGTGCCGCAAGGCACTCATTTTAGGCCGCTTCCCCCGCCCTTCCTGTGTGAAAAAAAATGTCATTCGCAAACATAGGCCCAAAAAATCGTGACTGGGCTGGTATGTTGCCCTCTGCGTGACCCCGCTCTCCAAGATATCTTTATTTTTTTGAAATATGGATTGTAAATTTCAAATACTTCTCCATTTTCTAGTGGGATCACAACATCTTGCCTGTTGGCCACAATTGCCTCCAACGTGAGAACATTTTAACCTCAAACTACATCAAAGAACCCCTTTCCTTTCTAATTCAGAAAACCACTTTGGGGCAGGAATGCACTCTAATTTCATTAGCACCTGGTCTTGGTAAAACTTCATTCTCTACAAATCATGTCCATTCAGGTGGGGCTTATTTCCTCTTGAAGGCTCTGTTGTACCCTGAGTATCTGAGGATAAATCCCTTGGATGAAGAGGACACCTCAAAAAAACTTCTGACCCTAGAGCAGGTCTTTTCCAAGCAGCTAGTCACCCATCTATGTGATCAGTGACCTGGCCATGCATCAAGTCCAGAAGGGATGCCAGCAAGTACTGATTTCACATTTCATGAACTCAAGTGAGGCAACAAATTCTCAAGAGTCACCTGAGAAGGCTGAAGGCTGTAAGCGTCTACTGACTGTTGAATGCATTTTCACCATCTTCTCCTTATCACCCATAAAAGCAGGATATTTCCCAGTGAAGTGACATATGCTTCCACTCCAAAACGAATGTGAAGGCACTATTCATGCTTATCCTTTTATGCACATTTCAGTCTTATACACCATAAGTGACCACATATTTTACACAAGTGTGTCATTAGCCAGCAGATTTATTTCCTTAATTATTTTGATTGTCCTTCACAGACATATTTCCTTGGTTCTTTCTCCTTGTCCATTGATTGTTTTAATGCAAATCAACTTGCCCAGTCCTGAGTGACTTCACAGGAGCACATTGAAAATAAAACTGATAGATAGATATGCAGAATAAAAAAATGAAAAAACAAAAACACAGTGCCAACTTTAAAGACCTACAGATTTCTACCTATCTGTTCTCAACAATTGCATAGATTTGGCCTCCCTAATGATCCCGGTGATACATTGGAAAGGATCTTGCCACAAGCTCTATCAAAAACAGGTTTGCAAATGAAGTTTTGAGTCTGGGTCATGTATGTTGTTCTTGGGGCTTGGACACAGATGCTGATGTGGTCTTGTGCCATCCACAATGGTTCTGTTTGTTCTGTTCTACTTTGACCCTGAATGGCTTAGAGCACTACCACATGATGACTTCAAACTAAGCCTTGTTGCATCTTTCCCCAATGAGCCTGGACAAGAACAAAGTGTGTCAAAGCACCTTCATTATCCCTTTGACAGTGTCCCTCAGGTCAAGTGCACAGAGCTTAGCACCAAGGCTCAGTGCCAGGACTTATTGTGGAAGCACCTTCGGTCTCTCCTGGTCTGCTCTGGGCCACAAAGTCTAGGATTCAGGCTGACGAATCACCACCACTCAGTTCTCCCTCAGGGCCCTGGAAAAAAACAGGGAGGTCTCCAGGGCATACCAGGCCTCTTGCAACTCATTTTAGAATGGCCAGATCTACACAACCACCAGTCCGACTTTTATACTAGGCCTCAATCGAGAACAAATTTGAAGGCTTTTCCCAAGAAGGCCCAAGAACTACATTAGTGCCGCAAGGCGCTCATTTTAGGCCGCTTCCCCCCCGCCCTTCCTGTGTGAAAAAAAATGTCATTCGCAAACATAGGCCCAAAAAATCGTGACTGGCTGGTATGTTGCCCTCTGCGTGACCCCGCTCTCCAAGATATCTTTATTTTTTTGAAATATGGATTGTAAATTTCAAATACTTCTCCATTTTCAAGTGGGATCACAACATCTTGCCTGTTGGCCACAATTGCCTCCAACGTGAGAACATTTTACCTCAAACTACATCAAAGAACCCCTTTCATTTCTAATTCAGAAACCACTTTGGGGCAGGAATGCACTCTAATTTCATTAGCACCTGGTCTTGGTAAAACTTCATTCTCTACAAATCATGTCCATTTCAGGTGGGGCTTATTTCCTCTTGAAGGCTCTGTTGTACCCTGAGTATCTGAGGATAAATCCCTTGGATGAAGAGGACACCTCAAAAAACTTCTGACCCTAGAGCAGGTCTTTTCCAAGCAGCTAGTCACCCATCTATGTGATCAGTGACCTGGCCATGCATCAAGTCCAGAAGGGATGCCAGCAAGTACTGATTTCACATTTCATGAACTCAAGTGAGGCAACAAATTCTCAAGAGTCACCTGAGAAGGCTGAAGGCTGTAAGCGTCTACTGACTGTTGAATGCATTTTCACCATCTTCTCCTTATCACCCATAAAAGCAGGATATTTCCCAGTGAAGTGACATATGCTTCCACTCCAAAACGAATGTGAAGGCACTATTCATGCTTATCCTTTTATGCACATTTCAGTCTTATACACCATAAGTGACCACATATTTTACACAAGTGTGTCATTAGCCAGCAGATTTATTTCCTTAATTATTTTGATTGTCCTTCACAGACATATTTCCTTGGTTCTTTCTCCTTGTCCATTGATTGTTTTAATGCAAATCAACTTGCCCAGTCCTGAGTGACTTCACAGGAGCACATTGAAAATAAAACTGATAGATAGATATGCAGAATAAAAAAATGAAAAACAAAAACACAGTGCCAACTTTAAAGACCTACAGATTTCTACCTATCTGTTCTCAACAATTGCATAGATTTGGCCTCCCTAATGATCCCGGTGATACATTGGAAAGGATCTTGCCACAAGCTCTATCAAAAACAGGTTTGCAAATGAAGTTTTGAGTCTGGGTCATGTATGTTGTTCTTGGGGCTTGGACACAGATGCTGATGTGGTCTTGTGCCATCCACAATGGTTCTGTTTGTTCTGTTCTACTTTGACCCTGAATGGCTTAGAGCACTACCACATGATGACTTCAAACTAAGCCTTGTTGCATCTTTCCCCAATGAGCCTGGACAAGAACAAAGTGTGTGTCAAAGCACCTTCATTATCCCTTTGACAGTGTCCCTCAGGTCAAGTGCACAGAGCTTAGCACCAAGGCTCAGTGCCAGGACTTATTGTGGAAGCACCTTCGGTCTCTCCTGGTCTGCTCTGGGCCACAAAGTCTAGGATTCAGGCTGACGAATCACCACCACTCAGTTCTCCCTCAGGGCCCTGGAAAAAAACAGGGAGGTCTCCAGGGCATACCAGGCCTCTTGCAACTCATTTTAGAATGGCCAGATCTACACAACCACCAGTCCGACTTTTATACTAGGCCTCAATCGAGAACAAATTTGAAGGCTGTTTTTTTCCCAAGAAGGCCCAAGAACTACATTAGTGCCGCAAGGCGCTCATTTTAGGCCGCTTCCCCCGCCCTTCCTGTGTGAAAAAAAAATGTCATTCGCAAACATAGGCCCAAAAAAATCGTGACTGGCTGGTATGTTGCCCTCTGCGTGACCCCGCTCTCCAAGATATCTTTATTTTTTTTGAAATATGGATTGTAAATTTCAAATACTTCTCCATTTTCAAGTGGGATCACAACATCTTGCCTGTTGGCCACAATTGCCTCCAACGTGAGAACATTTTACCTCAAAACTACATCAAAGAAACCCCTTTCATTTCTAATTCAGAAACCACTTTGGGGCAGGAATGCACTCTAATTTCATTAGCACCTGGTCTTGGTAAAAAAAACTTCATTCTCTACAAATCATGTCCATTCAGGTGGGGCTTATTTCCTCTTGAAGGCTCTGTTGTACCCTGAGTATCTGAGGATAAATCCCTTGGATGAAGAGGACACCTCAAAAAACTTCTGACCCTAGAGCAGGTCTTTTTCCAAGCAGCTAGTCACCCATCTATGTGATCAGTGACCTGGCCATGCATCAAGTCCAGAAGGGATGCCAGCAAGTACTGATTTTCACATTTCATGAACTCAAGTGAGGCAACAAATTCTCAAGAGTCACCTGAGAAGGCTGAAGGCTGTAAGCGTCTACTGACTGTTGAATGCATTTTCACCATCTTCTCCTTATCACCCATAAAAGCAGGATATTTCCCAGTGAAGTGACATATGCTTCCACTCCAAAACGAATGTGAAGGCACTATTCATGCTTATCCTTTTATGCACATTTCAGTCTTATATACACCATAAGTGACCACATATTTTACACAAGTGTGTCATTAGCCAGCAGATTTATTTCCTTAATTATTTTGATTGTCCTTCACAGACATATTTCCTTGGTTCTTTCTCCTTGTCCATTGAATGTTTTGTTTTAATGCAAATCAACTTGCCCAGTCCTGAGTGACTTCACAGGAGCACATTGAAAAATAAAACTGATAGATATAGATATGCAGAATAAAAAAAATGAAAAACAAAAACACAGTGCCAACTTTAAAGACCTACAGATTTCTACCTATCTGTTCTCAACAATTGCATAGATTTGGCCTCCCTAATGATCCCGGTGATACATTGGAAAGGATCTTGCCACAAGCTCTATCAAAAAAACAGGTTTGCAAATGAAGTTTTGAGTCTGGGTCATGTATGTTGTTCTTGGGGCTTGGACACAGATGCTGATGTGGTCTTGTGCCATCCACAATGGTTCTGTTTGTTCTGTTCTACTTTGACCCTGAATGGCTTAGAGCACTACCACATGATGACTTCAAACTAAGCCTTGTTTGCATCTTTCCCCAATGAGCCTGGACAAGAACAAAAGTGTGTCAAAGCACCTTCATTATCCCTTTGACAGTGTCCCTCAGGTCAAGTGCACAGAGCTTAGCACCAAGGCTCAGTGCCAGGACTTATTGTGGAAGCACCTTCGGTCTCCTCTCTCCTGGTCTGCTCTGGGCCACAAAGTCTAGATTCAGGCTGACGAATCACCACCACTCAGTTTCTCCCTCAGGGCCCTGGGAAAAAAACAGGGGAGGTCTCCAGGGCATACCAGGCCTCTTGCAACTCATTTTAGAATGGCCAGATCTACACAACCACCAGTCCGACTTTTATACTAGGCCTCAATCGAGAACAAATTTGAAGGCTTTTCCCAAGAAGGCCCAAGAACTACATTAGTGCCGCAAGGCGCTCATTTTAGGCCGCTTCCCCCGCCCTTCCTGTGTGAAAAAAAAAATGTCATTCGCAAACATAGGCCCAAAAAAAATCGTGACTGGCTGGTATGTTGCCCTCTGCGTGACCCCGCTCTCCAAGATATCTTTATTTTTTTGAAATATGGATTGTAAATTTCAAATACTTCTCCATTTTCAAGTGGGATCACAACATCTTGCCTGTTGGCCACAATTGCCTCCAACGTGAGAACATTTTACCCATCTCAAACTACATCAAAGAACCCCTTTCTTTCTAATTCAGAAACCACTTTGGGGGGCAGGAATGCACTCTAATTTCATTAGCACCTGGTCTTGGTAAAACTTCATTCTCTACAAATCATGTCCATTCAGGTGGGGCTTATTTCCTCTTGAAGGCTCTGTTGTACCCTGAGTATCTGAGGATAAATCCCTTGGATGAAGAGGACACCTCAAAAAACTTCTGACCCTAGAGCAGGTCTTTTCCAAGCAGCTAGTCACCCATCTATGTGATCAGTGTGACCTGGCCATGCATCAAGTCCAGAAGGGATGCCAGCAAGTACTGATTTCACATTTCATGAACTCAAGTGAGGCAACAAATTCTCAAGAGTCACCTGAGAAAGAAGGCTGAAGGCTGTAAGCGTCTACTGACTGAATATTGAATGCATTTTCACCATCTTCCTCCTTTATCACCCATAAAAGCAGGATATTTCCCAGTGAAGTGACATATGCTTCCACTCCAAAACGAATGTGAAGGCACTATTCATGCTTATCCTTTTATGCACATTTCAGTCTTATACACCATAAGTGACCACATATATTTTACACAAGTGTTTGTCATTAGCCAGCAGATTTATTTCCTTAATTATTTTGATTGTCCTTCACAGACATATTTCCTTGGTTCTTTCTCCTTGTCCATTGATTGTTTTAATGGCAAAATCAACTTGCCCAGTCCTGAGTGACTTCACAGGAGCACATTGAAAATAAAACTGATAGATAGATATGCAGAATAAAAAAAAAAATAAAAAAAAACAAAAAACACAGTGCCAACTTTAAAGAAAGACCTACAGATTTCTAAAAACTACCTATAATCTGTTCTCAAACAATTGCATAGATTTGGCCTCCCTAATGATCCCTGGATGATACAATTGGAAAAGGATCTTGCCACACAAGCTCTATCAAAAACAGGTTTGCAAAAAATGAAGTTTTGAAGAGTCTGGGTCATGGTATGTTGTTCTTGGGGCTTGGACACAGATGCTGATGTTGGGTCTTGTTTTGCCATCCACAATGGTTCTGTTTGTTCTGTTCTACTTTGACCCTGAATGGCTTAGAGCACTACCACATGATGACTTCAAACTAAGCCTTGTTGCTATCTTTACCCCAATGAGCCTGGACAAGAAAATAAAAGGGTGTGTCAAAGCAACCTTCATTAAATCCGCTTTGACAGGCGGTTTGTCCCTACAGGTCAAGTGCACAGAGCTTAGCACCAAGAAGGCTCAGTGCCAGGAGCCTTAATGATTGTTGGAAGCCACCTTCGGGTCTCTTCCTGGTCTGCTCTGGGGCCACAAAAAGTCTTAGGATTCAGGCTGACAGGAATCACAACCACCACATCAGTTCTGCCCCTTCAGGGCCCTGGAAAAAAAAAAAACAGGGAGGTCTCCCAGGGGGGCCATTTTTTTCCATACCTAGGGCCTCTTGCAAACCTTCATTATTTTAGAAAATGGGCCAGATCTAACACCAACCACCATTGTCCGCGACCTTGTTATACTCCCCCCCCCCCCCGCCCCCCCCCCCCCGCCCCCCCCCGGCCCCCTACTCAATCGAGAGTTAAACAAAATTTGAAGGCTTTTTCCCAAGAAGGGGGCCCAAGAAACTACATTTAGTGCCGCTTAGAGGCGGTCTTTTTTGGGGCCGCTGTCCCACCCGCCCTTTCCATGGTGTGAATATAACAATGGTCATTTCGCAAACATATGGGGCCCAAAAAATACTTGTCAGCTTAGATGTGCCTGGTATGTTGCCTTACTGCGTGATCTCCCGCTCTCCAAGATATACTTTATCCTTTTTGTGTGCTGATAAATATATAGGATGAGTATAAATTTCAAATACTGCTCCATTTGTCAAGTGGGATCACAACATTCTTGCCTGTTGAGACACAATTGCCTCCAACGGAGAACTTTTTACCTCAAACTAAAATCAAAGGACCCCTTTCATTTCTATTTCCGAAACCCTAGTGGTCAGGAATTGGCAACCTCATTTCATTGGGACCTGGTCCAGGTAAGAAAACATCACTTCTACAAATCCATGTCCAAGTTACGTGGGGCTTATTTCCTATTGAAGGCCTTCCTGAATCTGAGGATAAATCCCTTGGTATGAGAGGACACCTCAAAAAACTTCTGACCCTAGAATTTTAGTCACCCCACTATGGAAGGGACTTTTGCGCACAAGTACCCAAGAAGAGGGCAACAAATTCTCAAGAGACCCAAGGGAACTACCATTTAGTGCCGGCTAGGCGTCATTTTAGGGCGCTTTTTCTCCCCCCCGCCCTTTCCCTGTGTGAAAAAAAAAAAAAACGCCCATTCGGCAAAACAATAGGGGGGCCCAAAAAAAAATATCGTTTTGGGAACCCTTGGGCTGGGTTGATGGGGTGTGGGCCCTTCTGCGTGGGAACCCCACCGCTCTCCATAGATTATTTTCTTTATTGTTTTTTGAAATTTATGGATTGGGGGGTAAAATGTTTCCAAAATTTACTGCTCTTTCCATTTTTTTCCTAAGTGGGGTTTCACCAACATTCCATGCTTTGCCTGTTGGGCCACCAAATTGGCCTCCAAACGTGGAGAAACATTTTTTACCTCAAACTACATCAAAGAGTAGGGAACCCTTTCTTCTTTCTAACTCTTCAGGGGAAAACCACTTTGGGGGCGGCTGGGGAATGCACTCTAATTTCATTTAGGTAGCACCTGGGTAGCTTGGTTAAAACTTTCATTTCTCTACAAATCATGTCCATTCAGGTGGGGGGGGCTTATTTCACCTCTTGGAGTGGAGGGCTCTGTCTGTTGTTGACCCTTGAGTATCTGAGGGATAAATCCTCTTGGATGAAAAGGGGGGGAGGTTGGGACACTCCTCAAAAAAAAACTTTTCTGGGACCCTAGAGGGCAAGGAGTCTTTTTCCAAAGCAGCCTAGTTTTCCATAACCCATCTATTGTGGAAGATTCAGGTATTAAACCTAGGCCAGGCCCATAATGTAAATATAGTCATAGGGTCCAGGGGAAAGGGGATGCGCCCCAGGGATGCAAAGTTTACTGATTTGCAAACATTTTCACTTGGGGAATAACTCAAGTGTGAGGGGAGGCAAACAAAATTCTCAAGAGTGTCACTCTGGAGACGAAGGGCTGGAAGGCTCTGTAAGCGTGGGTCTTACTGTCGGAACTGTTGAATGCATTTTTTTCACCATCTGTCTATCCCTACATGTATGAGCCCCCATTATCGAAAAGCATGGGATTGATATGGATAGTTCCCAGTTGTGGAAGTGACATATGATTTTTTTTCCACTCCAAAAAAAACGAATGTGAAAGGGCACTATTTCTTTGCTTATGCTTTTCCTTTTTTATGCACCATTTCAGTCTTCCGTATACCAATTAAGTGACCACATATTTTACACACCAAGTGTGTGTCATTAGGCCAGCAGATTTATTTCCTTTAATTATTTTTGGATTGTCCTTCACAAGGGGGGGGGACCATATTTCCTTGGTTCTTTCTCCTTGTCCATTGATTGTTTTTTAATGCCAAAATCAACTTGGGCACCCCCCAGTTTCGCTGAGGTGGGTGACTTCACAGGAAGCACATTGAAAAATAAAAACTGATAGATAGATTATGCAGAATAAAAAAAAAAATGTAAAAAAAAAAAGCAACAATAAAAAACCACAGTGTGCCAACTTTTAAAGATCCTACAGATTTTTCTACCTATCTGTTCTCATCAATTGCATAGATTTTGGCCTCCCCTAATGAATAGGCCCGGGTGGTGGTGATACATTGGAAAGGATCTTGCCACCAAGCTCTTATCAAAAAACCTCGGGTCCCAGGTTTGCAAATTTGGAAGTTTTGAGTCTGGGTCATGTATGGTTGTTCTTGGGGGCTTGGGGGAACACGAGATGCTGATATGTGGTCTTGTGCCATCCTAACAATGGTTCTGTTTGTGTTTCTGTTCTTTCTAGCCTTTGGGGACCCTTGAAATGGGCTTTTTAGAGCACATTACCACATGATGACTTCAAACTAAGCCTTGTTGCATCTTTTTCCCCAATGGGAGCCTGGGGGGACAAGGGGAACAAAGGATAAGGTGTGTTCAAAGCACCTTTCATTATCCCTTTGACAGTGTCCCCTCAGAGGTGTCACGAGTGCACAGAGCTTATAAGGCACCAAGGCTCAGTGCCAGGGGGGGGGGGGGGGGGGGGGGGACTTATTGTGGATGGCACCCTTTCGGGGGGTCTCTTCCTGGTCTGCTTGCTGGGCCACATGCTAAAAGTCTAGGATTCCAGGGCTGGGACGAATTCACCACCACTCAGTTTCTCCGCTTTCAGGGGGCCCTGGAAAAAAAAAAACAGGGAGGTCTCCAGGCGGCATTACCCAGGGCCTCTTGCAACTCATTTTAGGAAATGGGGGCCAGATCTACACAACCACCAGTCCGTGACTTTTTTATACTAGGCCGGCCTCAAATCGAGGAACCAAATTTTGAAGGCTTTTCTCCCAAGAAGGGGGCCCAAGAACGTATTTATGGAAAGAGATACTACCATTTATGTTTGACCGCATAGGCGCTCATTTTAGGCCGCTTCCCCCGGCCCTGCCACTCCTTGTGTGAAAAAAAATGTCATTCGCAAAACATTAGGGCCCAAAATAAAAAAATCGTGGGACGGGGGGCTGGTATTGTTTTGGCCCATCTTTGCGTGGACCCCGCTATCTCCAAGATTATCTTTTTTATTTTTTTTGAAATATTGGGGATTGTAAATTTCAAAAATACTTCTCCATTTTTGTCAAGTGGGATTTCACAAATACATCTTGCCTGTTGGCCACATTTTTTGGCCTTCCAACGTGAGAACATTTTAACCTCAAACTGCCATCAAAGAACCCCTTTCCTTTTTCTAATTCAGAGAAACCAACTTTGGGGGGGCATGGGCGGGAAAATGCCGCACTCTTAATTTCACGTTTAGCACCTGGTCTTGGTTTTACAAAACTTCATTCTCTACAAATCATGTCCATTCAGGTGGTCAGGGGGCTTATTTCCTTCTTGAAGGCTCTGTTGGTTTACCCTGAGTATCTGTGAATTAGGATAAATCCCTTGGATGAAGAGGACACCTCAAAAAAATCTTTCTTGAGCCCTAGGAGGAGGCAGGTCCTTTTTCCCAAGCAGGCTAGTCACCCCCATCTATGTGGATCAGTGACCTTGGGGGCCATGCCCATCAAAGTCCAGGAATAGGGGGATGCCAGGGGGGCAAAAGTACTTGATTTCACATTTCATGAACTCAAGTGAGGCAACCAAAATTCTCACAGGAGTCACACTGAGAAGGCTCGAAGGGCTGTTGAAAGCGTCTACTGACTGTTGAATGGCATTTTCCACCATTCTTCTCCTTATTCACCCATAAAAAGGCAGGGATTTATTTCCCAGTGAAGGGGTAAGTGGGACATATGCCTTCCACTCCAAAAAAAACGAATGTGAAGGCGCACTATTCATGCTTATTTCCTTTTATGCACATTTCCCAGGGTCTTATACACGCCCATCATAAAGTTGACCCAACATATTTTAGCAACAAGTGTGTCATTAGGGGGCCAGCCAGATTTATTTCCTTAATTATTTTGATTGTCCTTCACAGGGGGACATATTTCCCTTGGGTGTTTCTTTCTCCTTGTCCATTGATTGTTTTTAATGCAAATCAAACTTGCCCAGTCCTGAAGTGTGACTTCCCCACCCCAGCACCAGACGAAGCACATTGAAAAATAAAACTGATAGAGGTATTAGATATTTATGCAGAATAAAAAAATTGGAAAAACTCAAAAAAACCCCACCCAAGTTTGCCAACTTTAAAGACCTACAGATTTTCTACCTATCTGTGTTCTCAACATTTGCATAGATTGGGGATTGGCCTCCCTAATGATCCCGGTGGATACATTGGAAAGGGGATCTTGCCCTCACGAAGCTCTATCAAAAACGAAGGTTTGCAATGAATGAAAAAGTTTTTTGAGGTCTGGGTCATTGTATGTTGTTCTTTTGGGGGGGCTTGGACACAGAGTGCTGAATGAGGTGGTCTTGTGCCATATCCACAATGGTTTTCTGTTTGTTCTGTTTCTACTTACTTTGACCCTGAATGGACTTAGAAGGCACTACCACATGATGGTGAACTTCAAAAATAAACTTAAGCCTTGTTGCCCATCTTTCCCCAATATGGAGGGCCAAAGGGGACAAGAACAAAGTGTGTCAAAGCACCTTCATTTATCCC
Source organism: Tamias sibiricus (assembly GCA_025594165.1). Classification (NCBI taxonomy): domain Eukaryota; kingdom Metazoa; phylum Chordata; class Mammalia; order Rodentia; family Sciuridae; genus Tamias; species Tamias sibiricus. Next base: position 15,822 of record JAKELJ010000650.1, read on the forward strand.
TTTGACAGTGTCCCTCAGGTCAAATGTGCACAGAGCTTAGGCACCAAGGCTCAGTGCCAGGGACTATATTGTGGAATGGGCACCTTCGGTCTCTCCTGGTCTGCTCTGGGGCCACAAAGTCTAGGATTCAGGCTGACGGGTGGACAATCACCACCCCACTCAGTTTCTCCCTCAGGGGGGGCCCTGGAAAAAAAAAAAAAAAACAGGGGAGGAGTCTCCAGGGCATTACCAGGCCCTCTCTTGCAAACTTCATTTTAGAAATGGGCCATGATCTACAACACTACCACCAGGTCCGACTTTTATACTAGGCACCTCAATCGAGGAACAAATTTGAAGGCTTTTCCCAAGAAGGCCCAAAGTAAAAAGAACTACATTAGTAGTGCCGCAAAGGGCGCCTGGCGCTCATGTTTTTAGGGGACGCTTCCCCCCGCCACTTCCTGTGTGAAAAAAATGTCATTCGCAAGAAAAATACATTAGAGGCCCAAAAAATCGTGACTGGGGACTGGCTGGTTTGTATGGTGCCCTCTGCGTGACCCCGGCCTCTCTCCTAAGATATCTTTACCTTTTTTTTTTGGAAATATGGATTGTAAATTTCAAATACTTCTCCATTTTCAAGGTGGGATCACAACATCTTGCCTGTTGTGGCCAACATTTTGCCTCCAACGTGTGGAACATTTTACCTCAAACTACATCAAGAAAACCCCTTTCATTTCTAATTCAGGAAAAGAACCACTCTTGGGGCAGGAATGCACTCTAATTTCATTAGCACCTGGTCCCCCCCCCCCCCCCCCCCCCCCCCCCCCCTTGGTAAAAAAAACTTTCATTCTCTACAAATCATGTCCATTTTCAGGTGGGGCTTATTTTCTCCTCTTGAAGGGCCTCTGTTGTACCCTGAGTATCTGAGGATAAATTCCCTTGGATGAAGAGGACACCTCAAAAAAAACCTTTTCTGGACACCTAGAGCAGGGTCTTTTTTCCAAGCAGCTAGTCACCCATCTATATGTGATCAGTGACCGGCTGCCAGATGCATCAAGTCCAGAAGGGATGCCAGCAAGAGTACTGATTTCAACATGTTTCATGAACTCAAGTGAGGCATACAAAATTCTCAAGAGTCACCTGAGATAGGCTGAAGGCTGTAAGCGTCTACTGACTGCTGTGTGAAATGCATTTTCACACATCTTCTCCTTATTTTCACACCCATAAAAGCAGGATATTTCCCAGTGAAGTGAACATTATGCTTTCCAAACTCCAAAAAAAACGAATGTGAAGGGCACTATTCGATATGCTTATCCTTTTATGCACACATTTCATCTTATACACCCAATAAGTGACCACATATTTTACACAAGTGTGTCATTAGCCAGCAGATTTTATTTCCTAATTATTATTTTGATTTGTCCTTCACAGGAACATATTCCTTGGTTCTTTCTTACCCTTGTCTTCCATTGATTGTTAATAATTGCAAATCAACTTGGCCCCAGTTCTTGAGTGTGACTTTCACTAGGAGCACATTGAAAATAAAACTGATAGAATAGCGAGAGATATGCAGAATAAAAAAAATGAAAATCAAAAAAAACAAAACAGTGCCAGAACTTTGAGAAGGACTTACAGATTTCTACCTATCTGTTCTCAAACAAAATTGCAATAAGATTTGTTGGCCTCCTCCCCTAATGATCTTCCGGTTGATACATTGGAAAAGGATCTTGCCACCAAGCTCCTATCAAAAAACAACAGGTTTTGGCAAAATGAAGTTTTGGGGCAGTGCGTCTGGGGTTTCATGTATCCGTTTGTTTCTTGGGGGCTTGGGGGGACACAGAGATGCTGATGTGGTCTTGGTTGCCATCCACAAAATGGGTTTCTTGTTTGTTGTTCTGTTTCTAACTTTGACCCTGTAAATGGGCTCTTAGAGCACTACAGAGGCGGCAACCACCATGGATCTGACTTCCAAAACTAAGAAGCCTTGTTTGCATCTTCTCCCCCAATGAGATGCCTGGGACAAGAAATAACGAAAGTGTGTCATAAAGGCACCTTTCATTTTTTTATTCCCTGATGGGACCAGTGCGTTCACTTCATGGGTTCAAGGTGCCAACAGAGCTTAGAGCTTAGCACCACCATAGTGCTCAGGTGACCAGGTGGGAACTCTTATTGGTGGAAGCAACCTTCAGGAAAACTTGTTCGGTCCTCTCCTTGGAGTGCTGTGCCGCTGGGGCCCACAAAAGTCTAGGGAATTCAATCAGGTGAAGCTTTGGAACACGTAGCACCAACCTACAGTCATGTTTCTCTCCACTCAAGGGCCCCTGGGAAAAAAAACACCAGAGGAGGGCTCCACAGGCATACCAGAGGCCTCTTGGTGCCAAGCTACATTTTTAGGGAATGGGGGCCAGATAGTAGCACAAAATCCCCAAACAGTTCCGCGACTTTTATACTAACACTAGGAGGCCCCTCAATAATCGGAAGGATCAAAATTTGAAGGCTTTATTCCTCTTTCTCCCAAAGAAGTGAGGCCCCAAAAGAAACTTAACCATTAGTGCCGCACAAAGGCGCCTTCATTTTTTAGGCCGCTTTCCCCCCGCCACTTCCTGTGTGGTAATAATAAAAATGATTTTCCATTCGCAAATTAACTACATAGGGCCCACAAAAATTTCGGGGTAATGGCTGTTATTGTTGCCCTCTGCGTGACTCCGCCGCTCAACCAAGATATCTTTATTTTTTTGAATATGGATTGTAAATTGCTAATAACTTCCCCATTTTCACGTGGACTCCACCACATCTTGTCCTCGTTGGGTGCGCACAATATGCCGGATCCAAACGTGACTAACATTTTTATAACCCATCAAACTCGCCATCAAAGAACCGCTTTCAATTCTAATAGTCAGGAAAACCAATTTAGCTGTTCTTGTGTGGCCAGGGTGCATCGACTACATCAATATTAGTCCGAAGCGTAGCACCATGTTCTTAGGTTAAAGACTTTCATGATACACTACAAAATGCAGGTGTTCAATCATGTTGGGGGCTGAATACCGCATTGCTTGAAGGGCACGAGTAGAACCCCTGGAGGTATCTCTGGAGGAAAAATCCCTTGTGGATGAAGTAGGACAACATCAAAAAATCGTTCTGACCCTAGAGCCAGTTCTTTTTTCACAGCAGCTAGGTATCACCCATCTATGTGATCAA
>JAKELJ010000651.1:0-18955 GCA_025594165.1 Tamias sibiricus
AAAGAGGGGGGCTTCACAGGGCCCGTTTTGTTTGGAGACTTGGGGTGTTGACTTTTTTTGGTTGGTTTTGCTTGTTTTGTTGGTTTTCTTTTTTTTTTTCTTTTTCTTTTCTTTTTTTTTGGCTTTGTTTTGCTTTTTTTTTTGCATTGATTTGTCAGTGTGTTTGTTTGCTTCTGCTCCTCTCTTTCTTTCTTTCTTTTCTTCCATTCTCACTTTTGCATCTTTTCTTCTTCCTTCATCTTTCCTATTTTATACCTGCCAGTGCATACTAAACAGAGGCAAATACAAGTTCTACGCATGAACTTGGGATTTCTAGAATGGGCGCAATTGAACTGGATAGCAAAGCGGTGTTACATATAGTTCACTATTTCTTGACTCTCTCCTCTCTCTTATGCCAATTTCTACACTTTTTTATCATTTTTTTTCTTTTCCATCTTACTTTATTTCTTCTCTCAACAGCTCCTGCATAAGTTAGGTTTATATTATAATTTGGTCCTTCCACCTATATTGTCCCAATTCTTTCTCTTTCCTCTTCTCATTTACTGATACTAAAACACTTCCACTTAAACCACTTCCATAGAACTATCTTTCATACTTTCTAAGAAAGAACAATTCATGACACTTCCTTCTTCCTAAAAAATAACACCTCTGTGTCCAATACTTGTAAGCTATAAAACCCCATCAGAAGCGTACAGAGTAAATTGGTAAACAATATCTGGGTTAACCAAATCTGTATCATTGTGATCAAACTTGGATCTTCTGAATAGAAAGTGTTAGAGTTTTAAAGTGTAAAGGAATTATAAGGGGGATCTGATAGCATTGTACTACAGGAACAACGTAAAGCTTTGAGGGTAAAATCGAAATAGTCAAGGTCCCACAGTGCAGGAAGAAAAGACACAAAAGCAACATGAAAAAACAAGGGAAGAAAGTGACACAAACAAATCAAGATACCTCATCAGTAGATTTCATGGCAAGCACAGTTGGTTCAAATGACAGAGATGGAATTTAGGAAATTACATATTCCAAATGTTTATGGAACGTAAGGTGAACTCAAAAATGAGATGAGGGGAACGAGCAAATACAGGTGGCAAAGATCATTTTGACAAGAACTCCAAAAACAAATTCAGGAAGTAAAAGATTACTTCAATATGGGAAATAGAGGCTCTAAAGAGAAACCAACAGAAATTCCAGAAATGAAAGAAGCAATAAACCAAAATAAAAGTTCAATTGAAAGCATCTCCAACAGAGTAGACCACTTGGAAGAAAGAACCTCAGACAATGAAAAACAAAGTATATATCTCTCCTAGAGAAGAATTTAGATTATACAGCAACTCTCCAACTCGTTGGAAATCAAGAACATAACATCCAAGAATTATGGGATAACATAAAAAGACCAAACTTAAGAGTGATTGGTGTAGAGGAAGGGGGCAGTGCAGAGTTTCAAGCCAAAGGAATGAGTAATTTATTTGAATGAAATAACTACAGAAATTTTTCCAAACTTGAGGGAATGAGTGGGGAGAAACCAAGTTCAAGGAGGCTTACCAAACACCAAACAAACAAAATCACAACAGATCCACACCATGACACATTTATTAATGAAAAATGCTAATATACTGTAGCAAGGAGAGAATATTAAAAGCCACAAGAGAAAGGAAGCAGATTACATATAGGGGGAAAATCCAATCAGACTATGTTCAGATTTTTCAACCCAGACCTTAAAAGCACGAGATTCCATGGAATGAAGCATATTTCAGCTCTGAAAAAAAGGGATGTCAACCAAGAAGCTTATATCCAGCAAAATTGAGCCTTAGATTTGAAGATGAAATAAAAACCTTCCACGACAAGCAAAAGTTAAAAGATTTCGCATCTCGAAAGTCAGCACTTTCTGAACATCTTGGGCAACATTTTCAGAAGAAGAAGAGAAAGGATAACAACGAAAAATCAACAAAGGGATATTAAACTAAGGGAAATACCAACCAGAAGAGAAACCAAATCAAGGTTAAAGACCATAATACAAATAAAAATGGATGGGAATAAAATCACATCTCAATAATAACCCTGAATGTGTTAATGGCAATAAACTCGCAATCAAAAGACACAGATTATCAGAATGGATTAAAAGAAGTGACCCTACAATTTTCTGTCTCCAGAAACAGTACCTCATAGAAAAAGACATACAACAGACTGAAAGTGAAAGGCTGGGAAAAGTCTTATCACTCACATGGCTCGGCGGAAACAGCTAGGGGTTTCCCATTCTCATATCAAATAAGGTAGACTTCAAACCAAAAAACTAATCAAGAGGGACAAAGATGGATATTTCTTATGTACTTAAGGGAACCAGCCATCAACAGGATTTTTTTTTCTTTATAACAATCACAAATCTATATGCCCCCAAATAATGGAGCACCTACATTCATCAAACAAACCTTCTCTCAAGTTCAAGAGTAAATAGACAACAACACAGTTATTCTAGGGACTTCAACACACCCTCTTCAACAATGGATATAGATCATCCAAACAAAAGCTAAAGCAAAGAAACTTTTAAGCCTCCTTAAAACAATTAAAACAATTTAGACCTTAATGGACATATATAGAATATTTCATCCCTCAGTAAACGAATGCACTTTTTTTCTCAGCAGCACATGGCTCCTTCTCAAAATAGACCATATATTAGGTCATAAGGAAAACTCTCAGCAAATATTAAAAAATAGAGATACTTACCCTGCATTCTATCAGATCATAAAGGGATGAAATTGGAAATCAACAACAAACAAGGATTAAGAAAAACTACTCCAACAACTGGAAGCTAAACTAACATGCTACTGAATGAACAAGGGGTTGAAGAAGACATCAAAGAGGAGATTAAAAAATTCCTAGAGGTAAATGAGAAACACACAGATACATCATATAGAAATCTCTGGGACACTATGAAGGCAGTAGTAAGTAGTAAGAAAATTCATTGCACTGAGATCATTCCTTAAGAGGAAAAAAAACCCAAACAAAATAATGTAGTCGCCTGAAGCGATGGCCGCTTGGAGCAAAGAAGCCGCGGGAAGAAGTTTTGAGACGAACTGGAAACAAACAGCTCTTTATTCTGGCAACTTTTCTCCCTGGCTCTAACTACACCCCGACACGCCGTCCACGCTCCTACTAACCTCCAAAATGGCGCAGACCTCCTCCGCAATCTCGCTCAAGTCCCTCGAGATCTCCGGCCAAGTCTCGCAAGATCCCGGGCCAAGTACGGAAGGCGCCAATGCCCAAACATGTCCAAAGCCAAAGCCCGTAGTCCACCGCAATTTAAGCCATCTCCCCAAACAGGGCTCCTGCATTTCCCCCCTTTTGTTTTAAAAGAGGTAATGCTCTAGGACGTCTATGTGCAACCAACATTCTTACCCGTCATCGGATAATCAAGGCTGTGCCCTTGACTCCTGTCTTAGGTTGATATGTCGGCCACATGAGACTGTCCCGTGCGACTGTGCCTGTCTTAGGTTGTCCCCCTCTGGGGATCTTACCCGTCATTGGCTAACCAGCCATCCAATGGAGCCCTTTAGATCGACTGTGTATGATGACTAACAGCCGTCCAATTGTGAGGAGATGTTGCGGCTTTAAGGCAACAAGCCTTTTGGTGACGAGCCAAATTGTATAGCATATCAAATTGTTTAAACAAATTAGTTGCCCTAAGTTTCATCAAGTAACACACTGAATTCTCTGGACAAATGTCCGCAAGGCATTGTCCCGTAAAGTCCCAAACAATGAAAGATCAAAATGTCCATTTGTTATAACACGTTGATGTAGGAGGTCCCATGTATGTAGAGCAGAGGCCACACTGTTGGTGAGGTTGTTTGATGCTTGAGCAGCAGGGATGCTTGTGGTGACCGCGTTCCCTGCAGCTGTAGCAGCAACCGTCTTTTTTATATCTAGATAATGCCACCGGCAAATCTTCAGGGCCCGCTACCTAGAAACTCAAGCATCAATTATTAAAGGAAAGGCAGTGTTATTTCAGCACTGAGTGAAGAGTCGAGTTGTCAAACTAAAAAACAGAATTATTAGATTAGAAAATTAAAGTTGATTTCTGCTCATACACATTGTTGTTTGAGCTCACACAAACATAAGTTGTCAAAATATCATATTGAGAACAAAAGAAAGAAAGACTGAGGGTATTTACTGTATTAAAGATAGATTAAAGAAAAGCTAAAGGCACTTTGGAGAAATAATTTGTCAGCTGGAACCCTCAAGTCTCTGTATACACAGCAATTTTTTACCTGTTGAGATAATTGAAATTAATCAGCTATTAAACAAATGAAGTTAATAACAAATGAACAATCTTATGTCAAAACACCAAAATATTAGGTTATATAGCACTAGTCATATTGTTTGCTAAAGAGAAGTCCCAGGGATACCTATAATCAAAATTGAAAGTACCTTCATTTATAAAATTATTTACCTAAATTGAATACTCTTAACCTAAAATGAATTAAAGTTATTTGGATCCATATATATATATATATATTATATTCTTTTTCATAAGCGCTTTGTTCTTTGTGACGTCACACTGGACAGACGAACAAACATACAAACATATATTTGTGACGTCACATTAACATGAAATGTAGACAAATGTACAGACATAAAGACATGTATAAAAAAAAAAAAAATACAATTGTGTGCACACTAAAGAGAGATCTCCTCATCCCGGCCGGGAGGAATGACTCTTGAGTTGTGAAACATTTTGAAGGATACTTTTGAGGGAGTCATTCTATATCTTCATCTTGGTCTTCTTGATTTTGTAACTTTTTTATTAATCTTGATTCCTCAACAACTACATCTTGATCATTTTTGATGTGGTACCTGCTTTATTAATCTAGATGGTATCCATATTGGAGAGGATTCGTGTTTTGGAAAAACACAAACAGATCCTCTCCCCCAAATTAATACTGGATCTGGACCCTTCCATGTACCTGAAAGAACATCCTTCCAGTAAACCAAGGGTTTATGTTGTTGGTGTGGATTCCAATGTCTGTCTCCAGCAGAATAACCATTAGAGTCTAAAGTTAAAAAAATTTAAGGTAAACAGGGCAACTGCCAATCTGTCTTTAGGACTTTTCCAATTTCCTTCTTTTTGTTTTAATAACATAATTTTCAGTGTGCGGTTTGCTCTTTCAATAATGCCCTGACCCTGAGGATTGTATGGGATGCCTGTTTTATGGGATATGTTGAATTTTGCGCAAAACTGTTTGAAAGATGAGGACGTATATGCGGGGCCATTATCTGTTTTAAGCATTTTGGGGATGCCCAATGCAGCAAAAGCTTGTAAACAATGAGATGTGACATCTTTAACTTTTTCCAGAATGTAAGGAAGCAAAAATCATGCCTGAGCATGTATCTATGGTTACATGAATAAATCGCAATTTTCCAAAGCTTGGCTCATGAGTAACATCCATCTGCCACAAATGATTGGGCATTAATCCTCTAGGGTTAACACCAAAATGAGGATTGGGCAAATGTGTCATACAAGATTTACAATCTTTTACAATTGTTCTGGCTTGCTCTTTTGTAATTTTAAACCTACGTTGCAAGGTGGTGCTGTTGACGTGAAACTGGGAATGAAATAAAGTAGCTTGTTGTAGCGCTGAAAGTATAAATATTGTTTTTGTAAGTTCATCAGCCTTTTGATTACCTTCATGGAGGGGGCCAGGCAAATTAGTATGTGCTCTAATATGGCCTACGAATAGAGGTTCTTTTCTTGCCCACAAAAGTTTTTTTGTATTTGATAAAACAATTTAAAAGCTGGAGTATGAGGTGCTATTGGTCCTGCTAACTCTAATTTTGGGACGGCTTGTACAATATAGTGGCTATCTGAAAAAATGTTTATGGGCTGGTCTCTAAAATTTTCCAGAGCTCTTACCACAGCTTCCAATTCCACTAGTTGAGCTGATTTGTGTGCAGTTATGTAAGTCATATTTTCTTTTGTAGTGACTATTGCAGCAGTACCATTTGAGGACCCATCTGTAAATACATTAAATGCCTTAGGAATAGGTTGATTTTTTATTACCTGTGGAAATATAATAGGATGATTAATACAAAAAGATAATATAGGAGACTTAGGAAGGTGATTATCAAAATTTGCAGAGGTAGAGCATCTAGCTATAGCCCAGTCATTATCGTTGAAGCATAAATATTCAATCTGTGACGATGAATAGGGAGTAATAATAGTAGCAGGGTGAATGCCAAATATTTTAGTAGAAGTTTTAAGTCCTTGAAGAATAAGTTTAGCCACCATGGAGGTATAAGATTCAATTATACTTTTAGGAGAGACGGGCAAATGTATCCATAATAAAGGCCCTTGTTGCCAAAATACTCCTGTGGGTGTATATTGTGAAGAAATAATAATCAATATCAGCGGTTGAGTTAAATCAAATCTGTCACAATGAGCTCCTTCGATGGCTTTTTCTACTAACTTTAAAGCTTTCCTAGCATCTGGAGTCAGTGTTCGTGGTGAGGATGGATCAGGGTCCCCTCGAAGGATATCAAATAAAGGTTTTAATTGGCCAGTAGTGAGGTTTAGTGTAGGGCGAAGCCAATTAATGTCACCCAGCAGGTTTTTGGAAATCATTGAGGGTGGTTAAATGTTCTTTATTTATTAAAATTTTTTGGGGGTCTAACAAAAGTATCCATGATTTTAAATCCTAAATATAATATGGGAGATCTAGTTTGAACTTTTTCTTCTGCTATATATAATCCGTATTTTTTAAAATTTTCTACCATGTCACTGAATATATTAAATAAGATTTTTTGATTAGGGTGGGCCAGTAAAATATCATCCATGTAATGTAGACACATGAGGTTTGGATAGTTATTTTTTAATGGGTTGGATAGCCTTGTCCACATATATTTGGCATATGGTGGGGCTATTAGCCATTCCCTGTGGTAAAACCTTCCATTGATATCTCTGATCAGGGCCATTATTGTTAATAGAAGGAACTGAAAAAGCAAACCTGGGGGCATCCAGAGGATGTAGGGGAATAGAAAAGAAGCAATCCTTTATATCAAGACTAATAACATGGAAACTTTTTGGAATAGCTACAGGATTCGGAAGTCCAGGTTGAGTAGGGCCCATGACTTGCATGGTTTTATTAATTTGTCTAAGATCATGTAATAATCGCCATTTTCCTGATTTTTTCTTGATCACAAATATGGGGGAATTCCAGGGAGAGGTGGAAGGTTCTATATGTCCTGCTTCTAATTGTTCCTGAACTAGTAGGTGGGGCCGCTTGTAATTTCTCTTTAGATAGGGGCCACTGAGGGACCCACACTGGCTTATCAGAAAGCCATGGTATTTTTAAAATTATTTTCTCAGTGGCCCCAAAGAAAAATGTCTTTTTCCTATATGATAATGATTTCTTTTAGGGGTTACGCTTACCCTGTACTTTTTGATAATGATTTCTTTCAGGGTTAAGACTACCCTGTATTTTTTCACATTTAACACCTGCAGGTTTGGTTGCAAGGTGTACTCCCATTTGTTGTAAAATATCTCTTCCCCATAAAGTAACTGGTAGGTTAGGTAAAACATAAGGCTGAAACGTTCCTTTATGTCCTTCATCATCCTCCCATTTTAAAATTACTGCACTTTTTTTCTGGGAGGTTATTATATCCCAAGCCTCTTAAACTGGTTGAAGCTTTTTTGCAGAGGCCAGTGTTTGGGCCATTGTCGTAAATTAATGATGGAGGAATCAGCTCCAGTATCTATAAGTCCCTCCATTTCTATTCCTTGGATTCTTATTTTACACATAGGCCTCCTAGTACAGTCTCGAACCCAGCAAGCCATGGGACTCGAATCAGTGGAACAAAATCTTGTATTGTTCCCTTTTTGAGGCATACTCATTTTAAATGAATTATGTAAATTTGGAAGGAGAAGCAGCTGAGCAATTTTATCTCCTTGATTAACAGAACTTATACTTTGGGGTGAGCTAAGCATTATTTTTATTTCCCCTTTGTAGTCTGAGTTTATTACACCTGGGGTCACTTGCAAACCTAATAAGCTTGAGGACTTCGCCCGATAATAAGTCCTACAGTCCCTGAGGGAAGAGGTCCCCTGACTCCTGTGGGAATCAGTTGAACCCCCATTTCAGGTGTTAACACTATTCGGGCGGTGGAACAGAGGTCTAATCCTGCATTTCTTCCTGTTCCTCTGGTGAGGGAGTGGATGGGTAATAGGGGTTGTGTCGGGGAAGCATCTGAATGGATGCTTGAGGATACTCCTCTTCCAATGCCTCGTACATTTGTGGGCCCCGGGGCATTGGGCCCCGTGGCCCCGTTTTTTGAATTCCTGAACAAAGGATTTCCATGGATGTCAAATTTTGAATAACATTTATTGGCCCAATGATTTCCCCTTTTTACACCTGGGGCAGCAACCTGGAGCACGGTATGAATTTGGTCTTATTTCTCTTTTGGGATTTTGCCTAGAATAGCCTGATTGATTATGATAATTTTTCCTGGAATATCCTGATTGATTATAGTGTCTAGGTTGAGTCCTTGTGAAATTCTGAGGGGCAGCATCTCTAACAGCTGCTGCAATCATATTCCCTGTGACAAAGGCATCATTTATATCTTTACCATAGTTGTATATATATGGAAAGATCCTTTTTATTTCTCCATGGCCCTGATGGCACTTCCTGGCAATATTTATTAGCGTTTTTCATATGCTAATTGAACAACTAATGGCATAACTTGATCAACGTCTCCAAAAACTCTACCTGCAGTTCTCAAAAGTCGATCAGCAAATTCAGCATATGGTTCATTAGGTCCTTGAATTACTTTGGACAAGCTACCTTGTAGATCCCCAGGTCCTTGTACAGTTTTCCATGCCTTTAAGGCAGCTGCGTTTATCTGAGCATATACTCCTGGGGTATAATATTTTTGAACCTGTACGTCTGCGCGTATGGCCCTTCTCCTGTGAGCATTTCTATTTTATGGTCTCCAAACCCTGCATCTGCATTTATTTTTAGCTGTTTCTATACAAAGTTCTTGAAATTGTGATCGCCAAAACCAAGTATTGTCCCCCACTTAATGTTGCTTTACATAGACGTTTCCAGTATGAGGGGGTTAAGCTAAAGGTGTTAAGGGACTCCAGTATACTCAACGTGAAAGGAGCTTGGGGTCCCAGTATGTCATTACTGCCCTCTTTGAGAATTTTTATTTGTTTTTGAAATCTACTGACTGGTGGCCCCTCTCTCCATTTTCATATTCAAATACTGGCAGTTCCCCAACGTATCTGTGAGTTTACCCTCGAGAGCACATAAGCGCTCAGAAAGACTTTTTATTTCTATTTCTAGGGTATGCAAAGCCTAGTGATACCCTTCATATTTTCTGTAATAGATTCCACCCATAGGGGGAGTGGAGGACATAGGTTCCTCCACTTTGATGGTCCCTTATCTTGGTCTTCCTTAATTTCCATTTTGTTTCATTTTTTCAGAATCACTTTTTACTTAATTCCTCCTCACTACTACTACTCTCATTGGTCCTAACTGACTCAGGTAGTAACATCCTGAGTCCGGATTCAATTGAGTGCATGTAGATCCTTGAACTATCTCTAATAAAATCTTGAATAGCTTTAGCAGCTCGGATCTTTGTCATTTTTGAGCCCGCACTGATACTATCCTTACTGGCCCTAACTGACTCAGCCGAGGCCAAGCTTTTCATGATCACTTTCACTTTTTTCCAAATTCTCCTCACTAATAACTGACTCAGCTATATCAAAGAATCCATCAAAGAGCCTTGTACACTTGGGTCTTAGTTATTTTCGAACCCATTTTAACCGCTCTGACTAGAGACTCCACTGCGAGGTTCCTCAGGTTCTTACCTGCCGTGTCGATTCCCCGTCCGGGCCAGCCACCATCCTGTAGTCGCCTGAAGCGATGGCCGCTTGGAGCAAAGAAGCCGCGGGGGAAGAAGTTTTGAGACGAACTGGAACAAACAGCTCTTTATTCTGGCAACTTTTCTCCCTGGCTCTAACTACACCCCCACACGCACGTCACGTCCTCCGCTCCTCTAACCTCCAAAATGGCGCAGACCTCCTCCGCAATCTCGCTCAAGTCCCTCGAGATCTTCCGGCCAAGTCTCGCAAGATCCCGGGACCAAGTACGGAAGCGCCAATGCCCAAACACTGTCCAAAGCCAAAGCCCGTAGTCCACCGCAATTTAAGACATCTCCCACAAACAGGGCTCCTGCACATTGACAGATTCACTTGAGTTGTTTATGGATATTTTCCTAAACTGGTATTGGAGGCTGATACACACACTTTAACTGATCGATTATTACAAGCGAAGAATTAGTCGGACGTCATCAAAAATGCTACCAAACAAGGAAAAGTCCTGGAAATGATGGGTTTACAGGCTGAGTCTATAAGACTTTCATAGAAGAATAATTATTATTGCTCTTCAAACTATTTCATAGAAATAGAAAGAAAAAGAGGGAGCTTATTCCAGACTCTTTCTATGAGGCCAAATATCTCATTAATTGCCAAAGCCAGGCCAATGACACATCCAAAAAAGAAAAACTTCCAGGCCCATTATCTTGTAATGAACATAGATGCAAAAATCCTCAACAAATTTCTGGCAAAATCAGTTACAAAAACTCATATCAAAACGTTAGTGCACCACGGATCAAGTGGGGTTTTATCCCTAGGGTGCAAGGCGGGTTCAACATTCGGGAAATCAATAAACATAATTAACATCACATCAAATAGACTTTAAGGATCAAAAATCTTGAATGATCATATCTATTTAGAAGCAGAAAAAGCATTTTGACAAAATACAACAACGCCCTTTATGTTCAAAAATCACTGAAAAATCTAGGAATATCAAGAACATTTCTCTACATTATAAGAGCTTTTTTATGCAAGGGCCCGTGCTAACATTATCTTTAAATGTGAAAAATTGATGAAAGCATTTCCCTCTAAATTACTGGAAAACAAGACAGGGATGCCCCCTCTTTTCACCGCTACTATTTAACATAGTACTGGAAAACTTGGCCAGAGCAATTAGACTGACGAAAGAAATTAAAGGGATCCAGATAGAAAAAGAAGAGCTCAAAATTTAGCCCACTATTTGCTTGATTACATGATAATCTACCTAGCAGACCCAAAAAACTCTACCAGAAAACTTTTACAACTAGTAAATGAATTTGGCAAAGTTGCAGGATACAAAATCAATTACACATAAGTCAAAGGGCATTTTGGTACATCAGTGACAAAGACTCTGAAAGGGAAATGATGAAAAACTACCCATTTACAATAGCATCAAAAAAAAAAATAAAATATACCTGGGAATCAACCTAACAAAAGAGGTGAAAGACCTCTATAATGAAAATTATAGAACACTAAAGAAAGAAATTATAGAAGAACTCAGAAGATGGAAAGACCTACCTTGCTCTTGGATAGGTAGAAATTAATATTGTCAAAATGTCCATACTACCAAAAGCATTATACAGATTTAATGCAATTCCAATCAAAATCCCAATGTCCATTCTTCAAAGAAATAGAATTTAGCAGTCATGAAATTCATCTGGAAAAATAAGAGACCCAGAATAGCCAAAGCAATCCTGAGCAAGAAAAGTGAAGCAGGGGGCATCACCATACTGGACTTTTAAATTATACTATAGAGCAATAGTAACAAAAACAGCATGGTATTGGCACCAAAAACAACTGGTGGACCAATGGTACAGAATTGAGGACACAGAGACTAATACATATAAATTTCAGCTATCTTATATTAGACAAAGGCGCCAAAATGTACAGTGGAGAACAGATAGCCTCTTCAAACAAATGGTGCTGGGAAAACTGGAAATCCATATGCAACAAATTGAAATTAAACCCTTATCTCTCACCCATGCACAAAAAACTCAAATTCAAAGTGGATCAAGGACCTAGGAATTCGACCAGAGACAATACGCCTAATAGAAGAAAAAGTAAGCTCCAATTTCCAACATTGTCGGATTAGGCCCCCAAGTTCCTTAATAAGATCCTGTTATCGCAAGAATTACTACAAGAATTAATTGAATGGGATAGATTTAAACTTAAAAAAGCTTCTTCTCAGCAAAAGAAACAATCAGTGAGGTGATAGAGAGCCAACTAATTGGGAACAAATATTTAATACATGCACATCAGATAGTAGCACTAATTTCTTGAATATATAAAGAAACTCAAAAAACTTTACACAAAAAAAAACAAATAACCCAATCAATAAATGGGCTAAGGAATTGAGGAAGACACCTCTCAGAAGAAGATTACACGATTAATCAAAACAAATACATGAAAAAAATGTTCAACATCGCTGGCAATTAGAGAAATGCAAATCAAAACTACTCTAAGATTTCACTTCACTCCAGTCAGAATGGCAGCTATCAAGAACACAAGCAACAATAAATGTTGGAGAAGGATGTGGGGAAAAAGGCACACTCATACATTGCTGGTGGGACTGCAAAATGGTGCAACCTGTTATGGAAAGCAGTATGGAAGATTTCTTTGGAAAAACTGGGAATGGAACCACCCTATGACCAGCCTTCCCACTCCTGGGTCTATTCCCAAAGGAGCCTTTAAAAACAGCATATTACAGTGACACAGCTATCTCAATGTTTGTAGCTGCGTTCAATTTCACAATAGCTAGGTTGGGGAACCAACCTAGATGTCCCTCAGTAAATGAGAGTGGATTTAAGAAAAATGTGGTATTTTATAACACAATGGAATTTTTAATCAGCAACAAAAAGAAAAAAAATTAATGGTTATTTGCAGGTAAATGGATGAAGTTGGAAGACATATTGCTAAGTGAAGTTAGTCAGTCTCAAAAATCCATAGTACCAAATGTTGTTCTCTGATATAAAGAGGGTTGTTCATAGTATTCGTTGGATGGGTGGGTACATAGGAAGGATTAGAGGAACACTAGATTGGTCAAAGGGAAGGGACGGGGTAAGGGAGGGAGTAAGGGGGGAAAGTAGGGGAGAAAAGAGAAAAAAAAAAAAAAAGGAAAAGGTGGTTGAAATGAGAGGGGACGATATCATTTTCCCTCAATGCATGATTGAAGACCTGAATTGTATGAATATACTTTGTATACAAACAGTTGTATGTAAAAAAAGATGCTAAATGCATTCCACTATGAGTTTGTACACATTAAAAATTATAAAAATAAAATTAAAAATACTTATATATAAGTATTTCCAAATACTCTTTAATATATAGGAATCAAAACACAAATGTTTTCAAGTTCATATAATCTGAGGTAAACCATTATTAAACAAGAGCTTGTTTATCTATATGTCTGCATTATATTGAGTGCTGTCATCATCTGATGTCTCTCCTGTTTTTACTCAACCAATATTTTTCTACCTGAATGTGTACTAGTTCAATATAAGACTTACTTTTAAACTGTTTACTGGATATCTATGATTATATGATACTATAAATTTCATCCTAAAGAACAAAGCCATACAATAAAAATATACGACTTGATATTTGTATGTCAGGCAATCGAAAGTAAAAGAGGATAAGTGCCATGGTTTAACTTTCTGAGTTCTTTGTTCCTGTGATTTATGTTGCTAGCCTAACAGTATGTTCTTGTAATAACAGGTAACAGAAAAACTGGCTTCTGAAAGAAGGATAACTATCTTCTTTTTAATGGTCTCATGAAATTTTCAATGAGGCTTCCAAACAGATTTGTTAGGATCAAATGAATTAAGTTGCTATAGGGTAGGGTACAAAGCTTAATAAGACATACTTTTCAATAATAATTATATATTATGTCTACTTATTTATACCTTTCCCAAAAATAGTTTTTTTGGTAAATTGAAACCTCAACTCTGTAATCGAAAGTTATATGAAAGTTAGGCAGGGTTTGTTCATTGACTATCTGGATCATTCCCAAATAAGATAAAAGAGATGAAATCTTCTTAATTGCCTGAACGTAATTTTAATCTTACTTTTGGCCTCTTGTTTTAACAGAGAAACTAAAGGACATTTGGGTCTGTTAGTAAAACAATGGTAGTTTTGCCACATTCCAACAATGGAAAGCATATGCCTCTAGAAAATTGGTAAAGTTTGTATTATTCATGAATTTGCTAATTGACTACAAATATGCTGACTAATAGGTGCGGACGAGTTCACAAACAACTGTCCTCATTTTCACTGGAAATTTAAAGCAGACTGAAGGTTGAGAATCTTAAACGTATGGTAAATTAACTACTCAGGGAATAATAAATAATTAAAAAAGGGTATAGAGAGATATATATATTATGTTATTTCAAGGAAAGAAAGAATTGTACTGTTCGAATAAGGGAAAGAAAAGAGAGCATGTTAGAATGTGTTATTCTTAAGAAAATAATAATTTCACCCTAAAAAGATTATTAAAATGATCTAAGGCTTATTAGAGAATGAGAAAATGGGAGACTAAATTATAGCATCACTGATTATGGACATTAGATAGAATGTTTTAAATTTTCACATGGAAAAGAGAAAAAGGAGAGCTGGTCATTGTGGCTAAAATTAACTGGATCACATAGATTTTATTGTATGATCTTAAAGGATCTTCAATTATTATTAGTTTATTGATTAATAAAAATGGAGTATGTTTTGTCCCTCTCTGATTAAAAGGTGTGCAAGGGTTTGTCTTGGGATTATTTAGTCTTATTATTTATGAGTGGTTATATAAAATCTTTTGTCTTACGTTATTGGGTAATTGACCACAAGTAGGACACAAGAAATTCTGTGTCTCATCAATTAAATTTTCTTGTGCTTTCAAGCTTATCCTTTTCAAGTCTTGATTATGTAAGGACCACCAGCATTCCTCAACAATGAAAGAGCTTAAGGTTTCTTTGTATAATCACATAACTTTTCTATATTTGTGCTGGAATTTCATTATTGTTCACTTTGAAGATATAATGGAGTCATAGTTCAAAAGTACGATAAGTGTTTGAGCTTTGCCATTATGGACAACTTTCCCAAATCTTTTGTACATGAACATTTTTTTTAAACCATAAGCTGACTTTAAGATTTACCATGAGAATACCTCTGGAAAAACATCAAGGGATGTATAGCTTCACTCTTCCTAATGATAGGTGTTGAAATATTAGGTTTATTTGATATGTTAAATTATGTGGGAATGGATTGTTCAATATGAAGAGGGGATATTAGCTCCTTGGTGTGATGTGTGTACTGGGAATATGGGTACAGGTTATGTGACTGTTTCAGAAATTGTATAAAATTCCTTAACATTTTTCTTACTTTTGCTGTTGCAATATATCCTAGGATATCATCAATACTGTAATTCACGTTATCTTAAGATGTTGAATACCCAAAGGAATAACCAATTCCCATAATTCAATTGCATTAAAATAAATATTTATCCAGTATTCCAGTCAAGGTTTATTTTAAGCCCTTTGGCCAGCACAATTCTCATTTACTCCAAAAAACATTACTTTGTTATTCTTAAAAAAGCTCGTGCAATCAAGAACAGATCAAAGCATTTCATCTTAAACATAAGAAAGGAAAAATTTTCCGAATTCTTTGTAGAAAAAATCCTGATAGGTACTTGAAATGTGTAAGCCCACTCAATTTGAACAAGAATTAATTACATGAACTGAATAAAATGATGGAAATGATTATAATTTTTAATGGCATTCTGTTTTAAATCTTACTGGTTCCTATGTTTCATTTTGTTCCAAATTTGAGGATTCATTTGATCTCTTATCTCACAAGTTATGGTGGATAATCATTTAATAGATTATTCTTTTATAAATGGTAATGACCATTTTTTGTTAAGAAAAGATTCATGTTCTTTCCCTACCTGATCTATCTTTTGCCTTCTTAATAAGTGGACACAATTAAAAAGTTGGTTACATTACCAAGATTTGTTACTAGAATTTTATATTTGAAAATTATGTAATATTATTTCCTCTCACCCTCCTGACGTTGCTCTCACTGAGAAATAAACCTGACCAACCAAAATCCCTTCTGGACTGTTTACAAAAAACCCTACAACGAAACCAAAGCTGTCCATGCTGTTCTCTGATAAATAGCCCTAAACTGTAACACTGATATATTGGGCCCCCAATCACAGAGATGCCACACTTGGAATTGAAGAATTTGCCAGATGACCACAAATCCCTCCCCTCTAACATCAAACCATGCTCCAAGCCCCAAATCTGGAAATCTTGACTGACGACTTTCTCAGTTCAAAACAAGGATTTACAATTTTGCTCCAAAACACTAATCTTAAAAAAAGCTTTTTTTTAGTTCTCACAGAAATTTCCTTCACCAAATGCCTCTGGTTGCTCTATACAGTATAGAGGACCTAACTTTGGTGCCCTACCCACCTTACCCCCTACTGCCTCCTAAGTGAGATATAATTCTGGCCTTACTCAAAGGGACCCAAGAGCTGATTGTATTGGGATTTGAGGGAATAAAATTAAATTTGTTCTTTACTGTTCATTTATTCTATGTTCCCAGTCAGTATTTTCTTTTCTTTTATAAATCTCTTACCATAGAATCTCTTAATTCAATTTTTTTTTCTGCAGGTTACCAACTACATGTTTTAAGTGAGAGAATGAAAAGGACCCTATGACACTTCAACCATATTACCATTTAGCATAAAGTATCATTTCAAACTAAAACGATTGAGGAAGAAATTTAAAAAAAAATCAATTGCAGGAAATATGCTTTCATCTCCCCTCCTACATGCTACAAGCAAATTTCCCTTTGTGAAGGTCCACCCTTTCCTTCTCTCATTACAGGAAAGCAAATGATTCTCAATGCACCAGAGAGAACACCTAGCATCTTTTCTAGTCCGAGAAAGCTCCCAAGAGGGATAACTACATTAAAAAAAAATCATACTTAAAATAAAACACTTACATTTCATTAGTTTCCCCAAACACTTACTTTCCCTCAAATTGACCACACCTAGAATTCAGTTTCTTTTTTATTTTGTCAACGGGGTTTCTTCAGAATTTTATCCCATGCTTTGTTAAATTTGTGCATAAACGTCTGACTTGATTATCTCCTTGTAGGTTTTCACTTCAGTTCTGTTAAGGTCCCTGCAACATACACATAAATGAACTTTTTTCTCCGTTTAATCTGTCTTTTATTAGTTTTAATTTGCAGGGACCCTGGTCTAGAACTGAAGTGTAATAGAGGTAAAGACATTTGCTTCCCTGACACACATAATTCCATTTAATATTAACCTTGGTATCGGTCAATCTTTCTTCACTACTATGACTAAGGGACCTGACCAGGACAATGTTAGAGAGGAAAGGTTTCTATTTAAGGTTCATAGTTTCAGGACGGTCTTAGTCCATAAGAAGGACCAGGTCCGTTTCTGGAGGCCTCAGGGTGAGGCAGAAACGACATGGCAGAAGAGTGCGGCAGAGGGAACCGGCTCATATGGTGGTCAGAATGCAAAAAAGGAGAGACCTCGCGCTCGCCAGATACCAACATTTCTACCCCAAAGCCAGCCCAATTCCACCTCCAACAGCTACAACTTACCTTCTTAGTTATTGTGCGCCTGGCAGCTTATCGCAGCCTGCAGCAACATCACCGCGGGAGAGGGAATTCGGAAGCAGACTGGAAAATGAATAGGCCTCTTTATCTTGCTTCTTTCACTTTCTTGTCCAGCTCCAACAACCTCTCCAACTCCAACCACCCCCCTCTAGCCAACTTCACCCAGTTAAATACTTTTTTCTTAACAAGTATACATGTGTCAGCAGCTCACTTACAGGTGCATCTATAGTGTTCAGGGCTTAGACGAAGATTCTTAGATAAATGCATGATATCAGGGAATTTACTGAAACATTCTTATGGATCTAAGCTAGCCGCCAATCTTAGATATCTCCTTATTAGGGCTCATTACAAGTTACCACTCAGTTAAAGCCTGGTCAAGGGAATTCATTCACTTCATTGGGTTATAAGACTCGTACTAATCCCATATAATCTCTTCTCAGGAAACTTTTCCCACTGTCTCACATGCATGTGAGCTTTTGGAGAAAGAAAACTTCACATCAAACATAAAACAAATCTATTAATTAATTATGCAAATTTTGTTGGAAGAATAATTTTGACCTGAAGAAGCCTTGCCATTGCTCTAGCTTTGACTTTTCCATTGTCTTATTCTCACTCTTCCCTCCTTACTTCAAATGCAGCTTCCGAAGTCCCCTGTGTACATGTCACCCACCACATGTGGTACAAACTTGTGGGCTCGCTCTGGGTATCTTGTCTCTTCCGAATTCATTGAGTGGAAGCCTACCCACAAACACCATTATCATAGAGACATTTGCGGAACTTGTACCAGCTAATTATGTCAATCAGATACAAATTATAAAACTGGATTGAAGACTTTCTCTGGTAAAGTCAACGCCACCATGAGCTTATCAAACTCTCCAGACTGACAGGAATGTGGCACCCTTGAGTCCATCACATGGTCACTCCTCTAGCCTTGCCGAGGAAAACGGATATAGTGATGAATCCTGAATCTTGTAAAAGCTCTGTCTTGGGACATTTAGAAGAGTGGTATAGTATTTTTTTCTGCCTATGATGATATGTTCAGCCCTGGACTTTCTGAGTATGATATGCTTCATTACTTCCATGTGCTCTGAATAAGTCAGTAAGTTCTCAGGTGTGTCGTTTTTGTGGCATGTTTAAGGTACTTATCAGTTCGTGCCTTACGGTTGTGCCTGGTAGTTGTTCACTGTGCAAACAAGGGTGTAGCGTCATTCCATTCCAGGTGTAGAGGTCAAACCCAAAATGGAGTAGTTTATGGCAAACTCCTCCTTTACAAAGACAAGTAGCTCAGGTTTGGGCAAGCTGAAGGACTTCTCTTGGTTACAAACATGGCGTCAATCATGAGACTGGTCAGACTGTTCCCCACATTTTGTATTCCCTTCTTGAGTGACTTCATTTCTCCTCTGTTAATGTTTTGCT
>JAKELJ010000652.1:0-18929 GCA_025594165.1 Tamias sibiricus
TCTAGCATTAACCATTTAAGAATTAAACTCACAGGCGTTTTCAGGTATTTTCGCCTAATCAGGGTAAACATCCAATAGACTGTAAACAAAACACCCTTGATGGTGGGATGACCAAACATGGGGAGCATTTAGGGGCACATGAGAGAATCATTTTTTCAGAGTTTCATTGAAATACACATAGAAACCTAGTGCCCAGAAGCTAAGAAACATGGAATTATTTCCAGTTCGCTAAAACGCTTTTCTGTGAGTTTGAAACTCTTTTCCTACCTAGAGATTCAGCTTTGAGATACTTGAACCAGGACAGAAGCACAGTGTGCTCTTGTGATCAGAAGTGCTTTTCTGCATTTCCAAAGTTCTAGCATTAACCATTGAGGAATTAAACTAACAGGCGTTTTCAGTGAAATTCGCCTAATCCGGGTAAACATCCAATAGGCTCTATTCAAAAAACCCGTGATGCTGGGATGACCAAATTTGGGGAGCCATGAGGGGCACAAGAGAGAATCATTTTGTCAGAGTTTCATTGCAATACACAAAGAAACCTAGTACCCAGATGCTAAGAAACATGGAATTATTTCCAGTTGGCTAAATCGCTTTTCTGTGAGTTTGAAACTCTTTTGCTACCTAGTGATTCACCTTTGAGATACTTGAACCAGGACAGGAGCACAGTGTGCTCTTGTGATCTGAAGTGCTTTTATGCATTTTCAAAGTTCTAGCATTAACCATTGAGGAATTAAACTACAGGTGTTTTCAGTGAAATTCGCCTAATCAGGGTAAACATCCAATAGGCTCTAAACAAAAAACCCGTGATGGTGGATTGACCAAATTTGGGGAGCCATGAGGGGCACAAGAGAGAATCATTTTGTCAGAGTTTCATTGAAATACAAAAAGAAACCTACTACCCACAAGCTTAGAAACATGGAATTATTTCCAGTTGGCTAAAACGCTTTTCTGTGAGTTTGAAACTCTTTTGCTACCTAGTGATTCAGCTTTGAGATACTTGAACCAGGAGAGAAAGCACAGTGTGCTCTTGTGAACTAAAGTGCTGTTTTGCGTTTTTAAAGTTCTAGCATTAACCATTTAAGAATCAAACTCACAGGCGTTTTCAGGCATTTTCGCCTAATCAGGGTAAACATCCAATAGACTGTAAACAAAACACCCTTGATGGTGGGATGACCAAACTTGGGGAGCCTTGAGGGGCACATGAGAGTATGATTTTTTCAGAGTTTCATTGAAATACACAAAGAAACCTAGTGCCCAGAATCTAAGAAATATGGAATTATTACTAGTTCGCTAAAACACTTTTCTGTGAGTTTGAAACTCTTTTGCTACCTAGTTATTCAGCTTTGAGATACTTGAACTAGGACAGAAGCACAGTGTGCTCTTGTGATCTGAAGTGCTTTTCTGCATTTTCAAAGTTCTAGCATTAACCATTGAGGAATTAAACTACAGGCGTTTTCAGTGAAATTCACCTAATCAGGGTAAATATCCAATAGTCTCTAAACAAAAAACCCGTATGGTGGATTGACCATATTTGGGGAGCCATGAGGGGCACAAGAGAGAATCATTTTGTCAGAGTTTCATTGAAATACACAAAGAAACCTAGTACCCAGAAGCTAAGAAACATAAAATTATTTCCAGTTGGCTAAATCGCTTTTCTGTGATTTTGAAACTTTTTTGCTACCTAGTGATTCAGCTTTGAGATACTTGAACCAGGAAAGATGCACAGTGTGCTCTTGTGATCTGAAGTGATTTTCTGCATTTTCAAAGTTCTAGCATTAACCATTGAGGAATTAAACTAACAGGCGTTTTCAGTGAAATTCGCCTAATCAGGGTAAACATCCAATAGGCTCTATACAAAAAACCCGTGATCGTGGGATGACCAAATTGGGGAGCCATGAGGGGCACAAGAGAGAATCATTTTGTCAGAGTTTCATTGCAATACACAAAGAAACCTAGTTCCCAGAAGCTAAGAAACATGGAATTATTTCCAGTTGGCTAAATCGCTATTCTGTGAGTTTGAAACTCTTTTGCTACCTAGTGATTCAGCTTTGAGATACTTGAACCAGGAGAGAAGCACAGTGTGCTCTTGTGAACCAAAGTGTTGTTTTGCGTTTTTAAAGTTCTAGCATTAACCATTTAAAAATTAAACTCACAGGCGTTTTCAGGCACTTTCGCCTAATAAGGGTAAACATCCAATAGACTGTAAACAAAACACCCTTGATGGTGGGATGACCAAACTTGGGGAGCCTTGAGGGGCACATGTGAGAATGGTTTTTTCAGAGTTTCATTGAAATACACACAAAAAAAATAGTGCCCAGAAGCTAAGAAACATGGAATTATTTCCAGTTCGCTAAAACCCTTTTCTGTGAGTTTGAAACTCTTTTGCTACCTAGTTATTCAGCTTTGAGATACTTGAACTAGGACAGAAGCACAGTGTGCTCTTGTGATCTGAAGTGCTTTTCTGCATTTTCAAAGTTCTAGCATTAACCATTGAGGAATTAAACTACAGTCGTTTTCAGTGAAATTCGCCTAATCAGGGTAAATATCCAATAGTCTCTAAACAAAAAACCCGTATGGTGGATTGACCATATTTGGGGAGCCATGAGGGGCACAAGAGAGAATCATTTTGTCAGAGTTTCATTGAAATACACAAAGAAACCTAGTACCCAGAAGCTAAGAAACATAAAATTATTTCCAGTTGGCTAAATCGCTTTTCTGTGATTTTGAAACTTTTTTGCTACCTAGTGATTCAGCTTTGAGATACTTGAACCGGGACAGAAGCACAGTGTGCTCTTGTGAACTAAAGTGTTGTTTTGCATTTTTAAAGTTCTAGCATTAACCATTTAAAAATTAAACTCACAGGCGTTTTCAGGCATTTTCGCCTAATAAGGGTAAACATCCAATAGACTGTAAACAAAACACCCTTGATGGTGGGATGACCAAACTTGGGGAGCCTTGAGGGGCACATGTGAGAATGGTTTTTTCAGAGTTTCATTGAAATACACAAAGAAACCTAGTACCCAGAAGCTAAGAAACATGGAATTATTTCCAGTTCGCTAAAACCCTTTTCTGTGAGTTTGAAACTCTTTTGCTACCTAGTTATACAGCTTTGAGATACTTGAACTTGGACAGGAGCTCAGTGTGCTCTTGTGATCTGAAGTTCTTTTCTGCATTTTCAAAGTTCTAGCATTAACCATTGAGGAATTAAACTACAGGCGTTTTCAGTGAAATTCGCCTAATCAGGGTAAACATCCAATAGGCTCTAAACAAAAAACCCGTGATGGTGGATTGACCAAATTTGGGGAGCCATGAGGGGCACAGGAGAGAATCATTTTTTGTCAGAGTTTCATTGAAATACAAAAAGAAACCTAGTACCCACAAGCTACCAAACATGGAAGTATTTCCAGTTGGCTAAAACGCTTTTCTGTGAGTTTGAAACTCTTTTGCTACCTAGTGATTCAGTTTGGAGATACTTGAACCAGGACAGAAGCACAGTGTGGTCTTGTGAACTAAAGTGTTGTTCTGCGTTTTTAAAGTTCTAGCATTAACCATTTAAGAATTAAACTCACAGGCGTTTTCAGGTATTTTCGCCTAATCAGGGTAAACATCCAATTGACTGTAAACAAAACACCCTTGATGGTGGGATGACCAAACATGGGGAGCATTTAGGGGCACATGAGAGAATCATTTTTTCAGAGTTTCATTGAAATACACATAGAAACCTAGTGCCCAGAAGCTAAGAAACATGGAATTATTTCCAGTTCGCTAAAACGCTTTTCTGTGAGTTTGAAACTCTTTTCCTACCTAGAGATTCAGCTTTGAGATACTTGAACCAGGACAGAAGCACAGTGTGCTCTTGTGATCAGAAGTGCTTTTCTGCATTTCCAAAGTTCTAGCATTAACCATTGAGGAATTAAACTAACAGGCGTTTTCAGTGAAATTCGCCTAATCCGGGTAAACATCCAATAGGCTCTATTCAAAAAACCCGTGATGCTGGGATGACCAAATTTGGGGAGCCATGAGGGGCACAAGAGAGAATCATTTTGTCAGAGTTTCATTGCAATACACAAAGAAACCTAGTACCCAGATGCTAAGAAACATGGAATTATTTCCAGTTGGCTAAATCGCTTTTCTGTGAGTTTGAAACTCTTTTGCTACCTAGTGATTCACCTTTGAGATACTTGAACCAGGACAGGAGCACAGTGTGCTCTTGTGATCTGAAGTGCTTTTATGCATTTTCAAAGTTCTAGCATTAACCATTGAGGAATTAAACTACAGGTGTTTTCAGTGAAATTCGCCTAATCAGGGTAAACATCCAATAGGCTCTAAACAAAAAACCCGTGATGGTGGATTGACCAAATTTGGGGAGCCATGAGGGGCACAAGAGAGAATCATTTTGTCAGAGTTTCATTGAAATACAGAAAGAAACCTACTACCCACAAGCTTAGAAACATGGAATTATTTCCAGTTGGCTAAAACGCTTTTCTGTGAGTTTGAAACTCTTTTGCTACCTAGTGATTCAGCTTTGAGATACTTGAACCAGGAGAGAAACACAGTGTGCTCTTGTGAACTAAAGTGCTGTTTTGCGTTTTTAAAGTTCTAGCATTAACCATTTAAGAATCAAACTCACAGGCGTTTTCAGGCATTTTCGCCTAATCAGGGTAAACATCCAATAGACTGTAAACAAAACACCCTTGATGGTGGGATGACCAAACTTGGGGAGCCTTGAGGGGCACATGAGAGTATGATTTTTTCAGAGTTTCATTGAAATACACAAAGAAACCTAGTGCCCAGAATCTAAAGAAATATGGAATTATTACTAGTTCGCTAAAACACTTTTCTGTGAGTTTGAAACTCTTTTGCTACCTAGTTATTCAGCTTTGAGATACTTGAACTAGGACAGAAGCACAGTGTGCTCTTGTGATCTGAAGTGCTTTTCTGCATTTTCAAAGTTCTAGCATTAACCATTGAGGAATTAAACTACAGGCGTTTTCAGTGAAATTCACCTAATCAGGGTAAATATCCAATAGTCTCTAAACAAAAAACCCGTATGGTGGATTGACCATATTTGGGGAGCCATGAGGGGCACAAGAGAGAATCATTTTGTCAGAGTTTCATTGAAATACACAAAGAAACCTAGTACCCAGAAGCTAAGAAACATAAAATTATTTCCAGTTGGCTAAATCGCTTTTCTGTGATTTTGAAACTTTTTTGCTACCTAGTGATTCAGCTTTGAGATACTTGAACCAGGAAAGATGCACAGTGTGCTCTTGTGATCTGAAGTGATTTTTCTGCATTTTCAAAGTTCTAGCATTAACCATTGAGGAATAAAACTAACAGGCGTTTTCAGTGAAATTCGCCTAATCAGGGTAAACATCCAATAGGCTCTATACAAAAAACCCGTGATCGTGGGATGACCAAATTTGGGGAGCCATGAGGGGCACAAGAGAGAATCATTTTGTCAGAGTTTCATTGCAATACACAAAGAAACCTAGTTCCCAGAAGCTAAGAAACATGGAATTATTTCCAGTTGGCTAAATCGCTATTCTGTGAGTTTGAAACTCTTTTGCTACCTAGTGATTCAGCTTTGAGATACTTGAACCAGGAGAGAAGCACAGTGTGCTCTTGTGAACCAAAGTGTTGTTTTGCGTTTTTAAAGTTCTAGCATTAACCATTTAAAAATTAAACTCACAGGCGTTTTCAGGCACTTTCGCCTAATAAGGGTAAACATCCAATAGACTGTAAACAAAACACCCTTGATGGTGGGATGACCAAACTTGGGGAGCCTTGAGGGGCACATGTGAGAATGGTTTTTTCAGAGTTTCATTGAAATACACACAAAAAAAATAGTGCCCAGAAGCTAAGAAACATGGAATTATTTCCAGTTCGCTAAAACCCTTTTCTGTGAGTTTGAAACTCTTTTGCTACCTAGTTATTCAGCTTTGAGATACTTGAACTAGGACAGAAGCACAGTGTGCTCTTGTGATCTGAAGTGCTTTTCTGCATTTTCAAAGTTCTAGCATTAACCATTGAGGAATTAAACTACAGTCGTTTTCAGTGAAATTCGCCTAATCAGGGTAAATATCCAATAGTCTCTAAACAAAAAACCCGTATGGTGGATTGACCATATTTGGGGAGCCATGAGGGGCACAAGAGAGAATCATTTTGTCAGAGTTTCATTGAAATACACAAAGAAACCTAGTACCCAGAAGCTAAGAAACATAAAATTATTTCCAGTTGGCTAAATCGCTTTTCTGTGATTTTGAAACTTTTTTGCTACCTAGTGATTCAGCTTTGAGATACTTGAACCGGGACAGAAGCACAGTGTGCTCTTGTGAACTAAAGTGTTGTTTTGCATTTTTAAAGTTCTAGCATTAACCATTTAAAAATTAAACTCACAGGCGTTTTCAGGCATTTTCGCCTAATAAGGGTAAACATCCAATAGACTGTAAACAAAACACCCTTGATGGTGGGATGACCAAACTTGGGGAGCCTTGAGGGGCACATGTGAGAATGGTTTTTTCAGAGTTTCATTGAAATACACAAAGAAACCTAGTACCCAGAAGCTAAGAAACATGGAATTATTTCCAGTTCGCTAAAACCCTTTTCTGTGAGTTTGAAACTCTTTTGCTACCTAGTTATACAGCTTTGAGATACTTGAACTTGGACAGGAGCTCAGTGTGCTCTTGTGATCTGAAGTTCTTTTCTGCATTTTCAAAGTTCTAGCATTAACCATTGAGGAATTAAACTACAGGCGTTTTCAGTGAAATTCGCCTAATCAGGGTAAACATCCAATAGGCTCTAAACAAAAAACCCGTTATGGTGGATTGACCAAATTTGGGGAGCCATGAGGGGCACAGGAGAGAATCATTTTGTCAGAGTTTCATTGAAATACAAAAAGAAACCTAGTACCCACAAGCTACCAAACATGGAAGTATTTCCAGTTGGCTAAAACGCTTTTCTGTGAGTTTGAATCTCTTTTGCTACCTAGTGATTCAGTTTGGAGATACTTGAACCAGGACAGAAGCACAGTGTGGTCTTGTGAACTAAAGTGTTGTTCTGCGTTTTTAAAGTTCTAGCATTAACCATTTAAGAATTAAACTCACAGGCGTTTTCAGGTATTTTCGCCTAATCAGGGTAAACATCCAATTGACTGTAAACAAAACACCCTTGATGGTGGGATGACCAAACATGGGGAGCATTTAGGGGCACATGAGAGAATCATTTTTTCAGAGTTTCATTGAAATACACATAGAAACCTAGTGCCCAGAAGCTAAGAAACATGGAATTATTTCCAGTTCGCTAAAACGCTTTTCTGTGAGTTTGAAACTCTTTTCCTACCTAGAGATTCAGCTTTGAGATACTTGAACCAGGACAGAAGCACAGTGTGCTCTTGTGATCAGAAGTGCTTTTCTGCATTTCCAAAGTTCTAGCATTAACCATTGAGGAATTAAACTAACAGGCGTTTTCAGTGAAATTCGCCTAATCCGGGTAAACATCCAATAGGCTCTATTCAAAAAACCCGTGATGCTGGGATGACCAAATTTGGGGAGCCATGAGGGGCACAAGAGAGAATCATTTTGTCAGAGTTTCATTGCAATACACAAAGAAACCTAGTACCCAGATGCTAAGAAACATGGAATTATTTCCAGTTGGCTAAATCGCTTTTCTGTGAGTTTGAAACTCTTTTGCTACCTAGTGATTCACCTTTGAGATACTTGAACCAGGACAGGAGCACAGTGTGCTCTTGTGATCTGAAGTGCTTTTATGCATTTTCAAAGTTCTAGCATTAACCATTGAGGAATTAAACTACAGGCGTTTTCAGTGAAATTCGCCTAATCAGGGTAAACATCCAATAGGCTCTAAACAAAAAACCCGTGATGGTGGATTGACCAAATTTGGGGAGCCATGAGGGGCACAAGAGAGAATCATTTTGTCAGAGTTTCATTGAAATACAGAAAGAAACCTACTACCCACAAGCTTAGAAACATGGAATTATTTCCAGTTGGCTAAAACGCTTTTCTGTGAGTTTGAAACTCTTTTGCTACCTAGTGATTCAGCTTTGAGATACTTGAACCAGGAGAGAAACACAGTGTGCTCTTGTGAACTAAAGTGCTGTTTTGCGTTTTTAAAGTTCTAGCATTAACCATTTAAGAATCAAACTCACAGGCGTTTTCAGGCATTTTCGCCTAATCAGGGTAAACATCCAATAGACTGTAAACAAAACACCCTTGATGGTGGGATGACCAAACTTGGGGAGCCTTGAGGGGCACATGAGAGTATGATTTTTTCAGAGTTTCATTGAAATACACAAAGAAACCTAGTGCCCAGAATCTAAGAAATATGGAATTATTACTAGTTCGCTAAAACACTTTTCTGTGAGTTTGAAACTCTTTTGCTACCTAGTTATTCAGCTTTGAGATACTTGAACTAGGACAGAAGCACAGTGTGCTCTTGTGATCTGAAGTGCTTTTCTGCATTTTCAAAGTTCTAGCATTAACCATTGAGGAATTAAACTACAGGCGTTTTCAGTGAAATTCACCTAATCAGGGTAAATATCCAATAGTCTCTAAACAAAAAACCCGTATGGTGGATTGACCATATTTGGGGAGCCATGAGGGGCACAAGAGAGAATCATTTTGTCAGAGTTTCATTGAAATACACAAAGAAACCTAGTACCCAGAAGCTAAGAAACATAAAATTATTTCCAGTTGGCTAAATCGCTTTTCTGTGATTTTGAAACTTTTTTGCTACCTAGTGATTCAGCTTTGAGATACTTGAACCAGGAAAGATGCACAGTGTGCTCTTGTGATCTGAAGTGATTTTCTGCATTTTCAAAGTTCTAGCATTAACCATTGAGGAATAAAACTAACAGGCGTTTTCAGTGAAATTCGCCTAATCAGGGTAAACATCCAATAGGCTCTATACAAAAAACCCGTGATCGTGGGATGACCAAATTTGGGGAGCCATGAGGGGCACAAGAGAGAATCATTTTGTCAGAGTTTCATTGCAATACACAAAGAAACCTAGTTCCCAGAAGCTAAGAAACATGGAATTATTTCCAGTTGGCTAAATCGCTATTCTGTGAGTTTGAAACTCTTTTGCTACCTAGTGATTCAGCTTTGAGATACTTGAACCAGGAGAGAAGCACAGTGTGCTCTTGTGAACCAAAGTGTTGTTTTGCGTTTTTAAAGTTCTAGCATTAACCATTTAAAAATTAAACTCACAGGCGTTTTCAGGCACTTTCGCCTAATAAGGGTAAACATCCAATAGACTGTAAACAAAACACCCTTGATGGTGGGATGACCAAACTTGGGGAGCCTTGAGGGGCACATGTGAGAATGGTTTTTTCAGAGTTTCATTGAAATACACACAAAAAAAAATAGTGCCCAGAAGCTAAGAAACATGGAATTATTTCCAGTTCGCTAAAACCCTTTTCTGTGAGTTTGAAACTCTTTTGCTACCTAGTTATTCAGCTTTGAGATACTTGAACTAGGACAGAAGCACAGTGTGCTCTTGTGATCTGAAGTGCTTTTCTGCATTTTCAAAGTTCTAGCATTAACCATTGAGGAATTAAACTACAGTCGTTTTCAGTGAAATTCGCCTAATCAGGGTAAATATCCAATAGTCTCTAAACAAAAAACCCGTATGGTGGATTGACCATATTTGGGGAGCCATGAGGGGCACAAGAGAGAATCATTTTGTCAGAGTTTCATTGAAATACACAAAGAAACCTAGTACCCAGAAGCTAAGAAACATAAAATTATTTCCAGTTGGCTAAATCGCTTTTCTGTGATTTTGAAACTTTTTTGCTACCTAGTGATTCAGCTTTGAGATACTTGAACCGGGACAGAAGCACAGTGTGCTCTTGTGAACTAAAGTGTTGTTTTGCATTTTTAAAGTTCTAGCATTAACCATTTAAAAATTAAACTCACAGGCGTTTTCAGGCATTTTCGCCTAATAAGGGTAAACATCCAATAGACTGTAAACAAAACACCCTTGATGGTGGGATGACCAAACTTGGGGAGCCTTGAGGGGCACATGTGAGAATGGTTTTTTCAGAGTTTCATTGAAATACACAAAGAAACCTAGTACCCAGAAGCTAAGAAACATGGAATTATTTCCAGTTCGCTAAAACCCTTTTCTGTGAGTTTGAAACTCTTTTGCTACCTAGTTATACAGCTTTGAGATACTTGAACTTGGACAGGAGCTCAGTGTGCTCTTGTGATCTGAAGTTCTTTTCTGCATTTTCAAAGTTCTAGCATTAACCATTGAGGAATTAAACTACAGGCGTTTTCAGTGAAATTCGCCTAATCAGGGTAAACATCCAATAGGCTCTAAACAAAAAACCCGTTATGGTGGATTGACCAAATTTGGGGAGCCATGAGGGGCACAGGAGAGAATCATTTTGTCAGAGTTTCATTGAAATACAAAAAGAAACCTAGTACCCACAAGCTACCAAACATGGAAGTATTTCCAGTTGGCTAAAACGCTTTTCTGTGAGTTTGAATCTCTTTTGCTACCTAGTGATTCAGTTTGGAGATACTTGAACCAGGACAGAAGCACAGTGTGGTCTTGTGAACTAAAGTGTTGTTCTGCGTTTTTAAAGTTCTAGCATTAACCATTTAAGAATTAAACTCACAGGCGTTTTCAGGTATTTTCGCCTAATCAGGGTAAACATCCAATTGACTGTAAACAAAACACCCTTGATGGTGGGATGACCAAACATGGGGAGCATTTAGGGGCACATGAGAGAATCATTTTTTCAGAGTTTCATTGAAATACACATAGAAACCTAGTGCCCAGAAGCTAAGAAACATGGAATTATTTCCAGTTCGCTAAAACGCTTTTCTGTGAGTTTGAAACTCTTTTCCTACCTAGAGATTCAGCTTTGAGATACTTGAACCAGGACAGAAGCACAGTGTGCTCTTGTGATCAGAAGTGCTTTTCTGCATTTCCAAAGTTCTAGCATTAACCATTGAGGAATTAAACTAACAGGCGTTTTCAGTGAAATTCGCCTAATCCGGGTAAACATCCAATAGGCTCTATTCAAAAAACCCGTGATGCTGGGATGACCAAATTTGGGGAGCCATGAGGGGCACAAGAGAGAATCATTTTGTCAGAGTTTCATTGCAATACACAAAGAAACCTAGTACCCAGATGCTAAGAAACATGGAATTATTTCCAGTTGGCTAAATCGCTTTTCTGTGAGTTTGAAACTCTTTTGCTACCTAGTGATTCACCTTTGAGATACTTGAACCAGGACAGGAGCACAGTGTGCTCTTGTGATCTGAAGTGCTTTTATGCATTTTCAAAGTTCTAGCATTAACCATTGAGGAATTAAACTACAGGTGTTTTCAGTGAAATTCGCCTAATCAGGGTAAACATCCAATAGGCTCTAAACAAAAAACCCGTGATGGTGGATTGACCAAATTTGGGGAGCCATGAGGGGCACAAGAGAGAATCATTTTGTCAGAGTTTCATTGAAATACAGAAAGAAACCTACTACCCACAAGCTTAGAAACATGGAATTATTTCCAGTTGGCTAAAACGCTTTTCTGTGAGTTTGAAACTCTTTTGCTACCTAGTGATTCAGCTTTGAGATACTTGAACCAGGAGAGAAACACAGTGTGCTCTTGTGAACTAAAGTGCTGTTTTGCGTTTTTAAAGTTCTAGCATTAACCATTTAAGAATCAAACTCACAGGCGTTTTCAGGCATTTTCGCCTAATCAGGGTAAACATCCAATAGACTGTAAACAAAACACCCTTGATGGTGGGATGACCAAACTTGGGGAGCCTTGAGGGGCACATGAGAGTATGATTTTTTCAGAGTTTCATTGAAATACACAAAGAAACCTAGTGCCCAGAATCTAAGAAATATGGAATTATTACTAGTTCGCTAAAACACTTTTCTGTGAGTTTGAAACTCTTTTGCTACCTAGTTATTCAGCTTTGAGATACTTGAACTAGGACAGAAGCACAGTGTGCTCTTGTGATCTGAAGTGCTTTTCTGCATTTTCAAAGTTCTAGCATTAACCATTGAGGAATTAAACTACAGGCGTTTTCAGTGAAATTCACCTAATCAGGGTAAATATCCAATAGTCTCTAAACAAAAAACCCGTATGGTGGATTGACCATATTTGGGGAGCCATGAGGGGCACAAGAGAGAATCATTTTGTCAGAGTTTCATTGAAATACACAAAGAAACCTAGTACCCAGAAGCTAAGAAACATAAAATTATTTCCAGTTGGCTAAATCGCTTTTCTGTGATTTTGAAACTTTTTTGCTACCTAGTGATTCAGCTTTGAGATACTTGAACCAGGAAAGATGCACAGTGTGCTCTTGTGATCTGAAGTGATTTTCTGCATTTTCAAAGTTCTAGCATTAACCATTGAGGAATTAAACTAACAGGCGTTTTCAGTGAAATTCGCCTAATCAGGGTAAACATCCAATAGGCTCTATACAAAAAACCCGTGATCGTGGGATGACCAAATTTGGGGAGCCATGAGGGGCACAAGAGAGAATCATTTTGTCAGAGTTTCATTGCAATACACAAAGAAACCTAGTTCCCAGAAGCTAAGAAACATGGAATTATTTCCAGTTGGCTAAATCGCTATTCTGTGAGTTTGAAACTCTTTTGCTACCTAGTGATTCAGCTTTGAGATACTTGAACCAGGAGAGAAGCACAGTGTGCTCTTGTGAACCAAAGTGTTGTTTTGCGTTTTTAAAGTTCTAGCATTAACCATTTAAAAATTAAACTCACAGGCGTTTTCAGGCACTTTCGCCTAATAAGGGTAAACATCCAATAGACTGTAAACAAAACACCCTTGATGGTGGGATGACCAAACTTGGGGAGCCTTGAGGGGCACATGTGAGAATGGTTTTTTCAGAGTTTCATTGAAATACACACAAAAAAAATAGTGCCCAGAAGCTAAGAAACATGGAATTATTTCCAGTTCGCTAAAACCCTTTTCTGTGAGTTTGAAACTCTTTTGCTACCTAGTTATTCAGCTTTGAGATACTTGAACTAGGACAGAAGCACAGTGTGCTCTTGTGATCTGAAGTGCTTTTCTGCATTTTCAAAGTTCTAGCATTAACCATTGAGGAATTAAACTACAGTCGTTTTCAGTGAAATTCGCCTAATCAGGGTAAATATCCAATAGTCTCTAAACAAAAAACCCGTATGGTGGATTGACCATATTTGGGGAGCCATGAGGGGCACAAGAGAGAATCATTTTGTCAGAGTTTCATTGAAATACACAAAGAAACCTAGTACCCAGAAGCTAAGAAACATAAAATTATTTCCAGTTGGCTAAATCGCTTTTCTGTGATTTTGAAACTTTTTTGCTACCTAGTGATTCAGCTTTGAGATACTTGAACCGGGACAGAAGCACAGTGTGCTCTTGTGAACTAAAGTGTTGTTTTGCATTTTTAAAGTTCTAGCATTAACCATTTAAAAATTAAACTCACAGGCGTTTTCAGGCATTTTCGCCTAATAAGGGTAAACATCCAATAGACTGTAAACAAAACACCCTTGATGGTGGGATGACCAAACTTGGGGAGCCTTGAGGGGCACATGTGAGAATGGTTTTTTCAGAGTTTCATTGAAATACACAAAGAAACCTAGTACCCAGAAGCTAAGAAACATGGAATTATTTCCAGTTCGCTAAAACCCTTTTCTGTGAGTTTGAAACTCTTTTGCTACCTAGTTATACAGCTTTGAGATACTTGAACTTGGACAGGAGCTCAGTGTGCTCTTGTGATCTGAAGTTCTTTTCTGCATTTTCAAAGTTCTAGCATTAACCATTGAGGAATTAAACTACAGGCGTTTTCAGTGAAATTCGCCTAATCAGGGTAAACATCCAATAGGCTCTAAACAAAAAACCCGTTATGGTGGATTGACCAAATTTGGGGAGCCATGAGGGGCACAGGAGAGAATCATTTTGTCAGAGTTTCATTGAAATACAAAAAGAAACCTAGTACCCACAAGCTACCAAACATGGAAGTATTTCCAGTTGGCTAAAACGCTTTTCTGTGAGTTTGAATCTCTTTTGCTACCTAGTGATTCAGTTTGGAGATACTTGAACCAGGACAGAAGCACAGTGTGGTCTTGTGAACTAAAGTGTTGTTCTGCGTTTTTAAAGTTCTAGCATTAACCATTTAAGAATTAAACTCACAGGCGTTTTCAGGTATTTTCGCCTAATCAGGGTAAACATCCAATTGACTGTAAACAAAACACCCTTGATGGTGGGATGACCAAACATGGGGAGCATTTAGGGGCACATGAGAGAATCATTTTTTCAGAGTTTCATTGAAATACACATAGAAACCTAGTGCCCAGAAGCTAAGAAACATGGAATTATTTCCAGTTCGCTAAAACGCTTTTCTGTGAGTTTGAAACTCTTTTCCTACCTAGAGATTCAGCTTTGAGATACTTGAACCAGGACAGAAGCACAGTGTGCTCTTGTGATCAGAAGTGCTTTTCTGCATTTCCAAAGTTCTAGCATTAACCATTGAGGAATTAAACTAACAGGCGTTTTCAGTGAAATTCGCCTAATCCGGGTAAACATCCAATAGGCTCTATTCAAAAAACCCGTGATGCTGGGATGACCAAATTTGGGGAGCCATGAGGGGCACAAGAGAGAATCATTTTGTCAGAGTTTCATTGCAATACACAAAGAAACCTAGTACCCAGATGCTAAGAAACATGGAATTATTTCCAGTTGGCTAAATCGCTTTTCTGTGAGTTTGAAACTCTTTTGCTACCTAGTGATTCACCTTTGAGATACTTGAACCAGGACAGGAGCACAGTGTGCTCTTGTGATCTGAAGTGCTTTTATGCATTTTCAAAGTTCTAGCATTAACCATTGAGGAATTAAACTACAGGTGTTTTCAGTGAAATTCGCCTAATCAGGGTAAACATCCAATAGGCTCTAAACAAAAAACCCGTGATGGTGGATTGACCAAATTTGGGGAGCCATGAGGGGCACAAGAGAGAATCATTTTGTCAGAGTTTCATTGAAATACAGAAAGAAACCTACTACCCACAAGCTTAGAAACATGGAATTATTTCCAGTTGGCTAAAACGCTTTTCTGTGAGTTTGAAACTCTTTTGCTACCTAGTGATTCAGCTTTGAGATACTTGAACCAGGAGAGAAACACAGTGTGCTCTTGTGAACTAAAGTGCTGTTTTGCGTTTTTAAAGTTCTAGCATTAACCATTTAAGAATCAAACTCACAGGCGTTTTCAGGCATTTTCGCCTAATCAGGGTAAACATCCAATAGACTGTAAACAAAACACCCTTGATGGTGGGATGACCAAACTTGGGGAGCCTTGAGGGGCACATGAGAGTATGATTTTTTCAGAGTTTCATTGAAATACACAAAGAAACCTAGTGCCCAGAATCTAAGAAATATGGAATTATTACTAGTTCGCTAAAACACTTTTCTGTGAGTTTGAAACTCTTTTGCTACCTAGTTATTCAGCTTTGAGATACTTGAACTAGGACAGAAGCACAGTGTGCTCTTGTGATCTGAAGTGCTTTTCTGCATTTTCAAAGTTCTAGCATTAACCATTGAGGAATTAAACTACAGGCGTTTTCAGTGAAATTCACCTAATCAGGGTAAATATCCAATAGTCTCTAAACAAAAAACCCGTATGGTGGATTGACCATATTTGGGGAGCCATGAGGGGCACAAGAGAGAATCATTTTGTCAGAGTTTCATTGAAATACACAAAGAAACCTAGTACCCAGAAGCTAAGAAACATAAAATTATTTCCAGTTGGCTAAATCGCTTTTCTGTGATTTTGAAACTTTTTTGCTACCTAGTGATTCAGCTTTGAGATACTTGAACCAGGAAAGATGCACAGTGTGCTCTTGTGATCTGAAGTGATTTTCTGCATTTTCAAAGTTCTAGCATTAACCATTGAGGAATTAAACTAACAGGCGTTTTCAGTGAAATTCGCCTAATCAGGGTAAACATCCAATAGGCTCTATACAAAAAACCCGTGATCGTGGGATGACCAAATTTGGGGAGCCATGAGGGGCACAAGAGAGAATCATTTTGTCAGAGTTTCATTGCAATACACAAAGAAACCTAGTTCCCAGAAGCTAAGAAACATGGAATTATTTCCAGTTGGCTAAATCGCTATTCTGTGAGTTTGAAACTCTTTTGCTACCTAGTGATTCAGCTTTGAGATACTTGAACCAGGAGAGAAGCACAGTGTGCTCTTGTGAACCAAAGTGTTGTTTTGCGTTTTTAAAGTTCTAGCATTAACCATTTAAAAATTAAACTCACAGGCGTTTTCAGGCACTTTCGCCTAATAAGGGTAAACATCCAATAGACTGTAAACAAAACACCCTTGATGGTGGGATGACCAAACTTGGGGAGCCTTGAGGGGCACATGTGAGAATGGTTTTTTCAGAGTTTCATTGAAATACACAAAAAAAATAGTGCCCAGAAGCTAAGAAACATGGAATTATTTCCAGTTCGCTAAAACCCTTTTCTGTGAGTTTGAAACTCTTTTGCTACCTAGTTATTCAGCTTTGAGATACTTGAACTAGGACAGAAGCACAGTGTGCTCTTGTGATCTGAAGTGCTTTTCTGCATTTTCAAAGTTCTAGCATTAACCATTGAGGAATTAAACTACAGTCGTTTTCAGTGAAATTCGCCTAATCAGGGTAAATATCCAATAGTCTCTAAACAAAAAACCCGTATGGTGGATTGACCATATTTGGGGAGCCATGAGGGGCACAAGAGAGAATCATTTTGTCAGAGTTTCATTGAAATACACAAAGAAACCTAGTACCCAGAAGCTAAGAAACATAAAATTATTTCCAGTTGGCTAAATCGCTTTTCTGTGATTTTGAAACTTTTTTGCTACCTAGTGATTCAGCTTTGAGATACTTGAACCGGGACAGAAGCACAGTGTGCTCTTGTGAACTAAAGTGTTGTTTTGCATTTTTAAAGTTCTAGCATTAACCATTTAAAAATTAAACTCACAGGCGTTTTCAGGCATTTTCGCCTAATAAGGGTAAACATCCAATAGACTGTAAACAAAACACCCTTGATGGTGGGATGACCAAACTTGGGGAGCCTTGAGGGGCACATGTGAGAATGGTTTTTTCAGAGTTTCATTGAAATACACAAAGAAACCTAGTACCCAGAAGCTAAGAAACATGGAATTATTTCCAGTTCGCTAAAACCCTTTTCTGTGAGTTTGAAACTCTTTTGCTACCTAGTTATACAGCTTTGAGATACTTGAACTTGGACAGGAGCTCAGTGTGCTCTTGTGATCTGAAGTTCTTTTCTGCATTTTCAAAGTTCTAGCATTAACCATTGAGGAATTAAACTACAGGCGTTTTCAGTGAAATTCGCCTAATCAGGGTAAACATCC
Organism: Tamias sibiricus; assembly: GCA_025594165.1. Classification (NCBI taxonomy): domain Eukaryota; kingdom Metazoa; phylum Chordata; class Mammalia; order Rodentia; family Sciuridae; genus Tamias; species Tamias sibiricus. The sequence continues at coordinate 17,398 of JAKELJ010000652.1, forward strand.
AATAGGCTCTAAACAAAAAACCCGTGATGGTGGATTGACCAAATTTGGGGAGCCATGAGGGGCACAGGAGAGAATCATTTTGTCAGAGTTTCATTGAAATACAAAAAGAAACCTAGTACCCACAAGCTACCAAACATGGAAGTATTTCCAGTTGGCTAAAACGCTTTTCTGTGAGTTTGAAACTCTTTTGCTACCTAGTGATTCAGTTTGGAGATACTTGAACCAGGACAGAAGCACAGTGTGGTCTTGTGAACTAAAGTGTTGTTCTGCGTTTTTTAAAGTTCTAGCATTAACCATTTAAGAATTAAACTCACAGGCGTTTTCAGGTATTTTCGCCTAATCAGGGTAAACATCCAATTGACTGTAAACAAAACACCCTTGATGGTGGGATGACCAAACATGGGGAGCATTTAGGGGCACATGAGAGAATCATTTTTTCAGAGTTTCATTGAAATACACATAGAAACCTAGTGCCCAGAAGCTAAGAAACATGGAATTATTTCCAGTTCGCTAAAACGCTTTTCTGTGAGTTTGAAACTCTTTTCCTACCTAGAGATTCAGCTTTGAGATACTTGAACCAGGACAGAAGCACAGTGTGCTCTTGTGATCAGAAGTGCTTTTCTGCATTTCCAAAGTTCTAGCATTAACCATTGAGGAATTAAACTAACAGGCGTTTTCAGTGAAATTCGCCTAATCCGGGTAAACATCCAATAGGCTCTATTCAAAAAACCCGTGATGCTGGGATGACCAAATTTGGGGAGCCATGAGGGGCACAAGAGAGAATCATTTTGTCAGAGTTTCATTGCAATACACAAAGAAACCTAGTACCCAGATGCTAAGAAACATGGAATTATTTCCAGTTGGCTAAATCGCTTTTCTGTGAGTTTGAAACTCTTTTGCTACCTAGTGATTCACCTTTGAGATACTTGAACCAGGACAGGAGCACAGTGTGCTCTTGTGATCTGAAGTGCTTTTATGCATTTTCAAAGTTCTAGCATTAACCATTGAGGAATTAAACTACAGGCGTTTTCAGTGAAATTCGCCTAATCAGGGTAAACATCCAATAGGCTCTAAACAAAAAACCCGTGATGGTGGATTGACCAAATTTGGGGAGCCATGAGGGGCACAAGAGAGAATCATTTTGTCAGAGTTTCATTGAAATACAGAAAGAAACCTACTACCCACAAGCTTAGAAACATGGAATTATTTCCAGTTGGCTAAAACGCTTTTCTGTGAGTTTGAAACTCTTTTGCTACCTAGTGATTCAGCTTTGAGATACTTGAACCAGGAGAGAAACACAGTGTGCTCTTGTGAACTAAAGTGCTGTTTTGCGTTTTTAAAGTTCTAGCATTAACCATTTAAGAATCAAACTCACAGGCGTTTTCAGGCATTTTCGCCTAATCAGGGTAAACATCCAATAGACTGTAAACAAAACACCCTTGATGGTGGGATGACCAAACTTGGGGAGCCTTGAGGGGCACATGAGAGTATGATTTTTTCAGAGTTTCATTGAAATACACAAAGAAACCTAG
>JAKELJ010000653.1:0-18863 GCA_025594165.1 Tamias sibiricus
CAAGGAGGCTGGGCTATGGCTTAGCGGTAAGAGTGCTTTTCTCTCGCATGTGTGAGGCCCTGGGTTTTGATCCTCAGCACTAACATAACTCAAAATAAAGGTATTTTTGTGTCCACCTACAACAAAAAAAATTATTAAAACTACAACAAAAAAACTCAATAAAGTATTTCATGAAAAAAAAAATATAAATAAAAACCGCAAGAGAGATAACTATAAAAGAATAGTTAATCAAAGTAGAATCTAATTCAACTTGAAAACTGGAAATAAATCAAAATGACAGGAATTATAAATCATCATCAATAATAACCCTTAATGTTAGTGGACTCAACTCATCAAAAGACATAAGCTGGCAGATAGGATTAAAAAACAAACCCAACAATATGCTGTCTCCAAGAGACCCACCTCATAGGCAGCAGCTAATCCACAGATGGCCTGTAAAGGAAGAGAAAAACATATCATTTTCATGATCTTATTCATAAACAGACAAGGGTTTCTATTCTCATATCTGAAATAATGGACTTTAAGCAAAAGTTAATCAGAAGAGATAGAAAAATAGGCTATTTCATACCTCTTAAGAGTAATACAACAGCACAAAATAAACAGCTGTAACTATATATGCTCCAAACCATGGAGCATCATGAATCAAACAAATTCTACTCCATCATCAAGAATCAAACAGATTACAAACAACACAATAATATGGGAACATTAACATGTCTCATTACTAGACAGACATACAAACAAAAACTAAATATAGAAGGTAGAGCACTAAAATTAATATTAAGACTTAACGAAATACATAGACGAGTTCACCCATCAAGACTCAATATACTTTCTTCTTTGCTGCATGATGAACATTTTTCAAACTAACCATAATTTTAGTACATAAAGCCACATTTAGCAAATACAAAAAATAGAGCTAATACCTTGCTCTCTATCAAGATCATCATGGAATAAAACTATAAGTCCAACAGATAAAATTAACGCTGACATCCCCTTGACGAAATCATGCTGAACTAGTGAATGGATAGCTATAACAAATCAGGTTGAAGATTAAAAAAAAATACTTAAGTGTAAATGAGAATAGTGCTACAACACATAAAAAGCTTTGTGGACTACTATGAAGGCAGTTCCAAGAAAAAACTTTTATAGCATTAAGCCCATACATTATAAGAATTGAGAACTCTGCTTGAGTTCAGGCCAGGCCAAGATAGTCCTCGGGGACCTACATTGGAGTGCGGCAGGCCCAGTTCATCCAGCTGCCCTGCCTGGTGGCGACCTGGCTCCAGCCGGTCCCACTGACCTCTGCCCAGAGCAAGAGACAGCCAGGACCAGACCTGCCAACGCTGCTTTGAGGTTCAGGCCGGGCTGAGACAGTCCCTGGGGCCCTATAATTGGAGTGCAGCAGGCCCAGTTCAGTCCCGCTGACCTTCGCCCCAGCGTGGCCAGCATCAGGTCAGTCCCACTGACCCCTCCGGTGTGCGACCAGGCTCCAGCAGTCCCACCGACCTCCAGCGCCCTAAGCAGGAACAGCAATGACAGACCCGCCTAATCAGCTTGAGTTCAGGAGGGCCGAGGACAGTCCGGGCACCTACAATGGAGTGGCTGCAGCCGAGGTCAGTCTCACTGACCGTTCACCCCAGCGCGACCAGCCCCAGGTCAGTCCCACTGACATCCCTTGAGTGTGACCAGGCTCAGGGAAGTTCCGCCAACCTCGGGCCCAAGCACAGGTGGTCCAGGTCCAGCCCAGCCCACACCTCAGAACTCAGTTGAGTCCACAGGACAGCTTCACTGACCGCTCTGCTCAGAGGACCTGCCTCTTCCAACCAGCAGACTACAACAGGAGCTTCAGACTCAAACAGTTCACCCACACTAACCCGCATGGACCCAGCCCCAGGTAGCATACTTTGAGGGACAAAACGGCAGGTTTCTGATAGGCCCAACATTAAAGGGAGGCACAGACAACCTGCAAGGATATTATAAGACTATAAGGGAAGAAATGTTGCTGCCTGAAGCGCTTGGAGCAACGAGCCACGGGAAAAACTTCAGAAGCAAACTGGAGACAAACAGCTTTTTATTCTGATAACTTTTCTCTCTGGTTCTAATAACGACTAACACACGCCAAAAACACACCCTAAAATGGCGCTGACTCGATCAGCAATTTCGGCCAAGTCACTCGAGATCCCGCAACAATCCCGTGAGACTACGGGTGGCGACAAAGGCCAAATCTCCACGGCTCATAGTCAACCGCAATTCAAGCCAATCCCCAAACAGGGCTCCTGCATTTCCCCCTTTTTGTTTTAAAAGAGGTAATGCTCTAGGACGTCTATGTGCAACCAACATTCTTACCCGTCATCGGATAATCAAGGCTGTGCCCTTGACTCCTGTCTTAGGTTGATATGTCGGCCACATGAGACTGTCCCGTGCGACTGTGCCTGTCTTAGGTTGTCCCCCTCTGGGGATCTTACCTGTCATTGGCTAACCAGCCATCCAATGGAGCCCTTTAGGATCGACTATATATGATGACTAACAGCCGTCCAAATTGTGAGGAGATGTTGCGGCTTTAAGGCAACAAGCCTTTTGGTGATGAGCCAAATTGCATAGCATATCAAATTGTTTAAACAAATCAGCTGCCCTAAGTTCCATCAAGTAACACACTGAATTCTCTAGACAAATACCCGCAAGGCATTGTCCCGTAAAGTCCCAAACAATGAAAGATCAAAATGTCCATTTGTTATAACATGTTGATGTAGGAGGCCCCATGCATGTAGAGCAGAGGCCACACTGTTGGTGAGGTTGTTTGATGTTTGAGCAGCAGACGTCTTTTTTTATGTTTAGACAATGCCACCGGCAAATCTTCAGGGCCCGCTACCTAGAAACTCAAGCATCAATTATTAAAGGAAAGGCAGTGCTATTGCAGCACTGAGTCAAGAGGCGAGTTGTCAAACTACAAAATAGAATAATTAGATTAGAAAATTAAAGTTGATTTTTGTTCACATACATCGCTGGTTGAGCTTTTACAAACATAAGTTGGAAAAATGTCATATTTAGAACAAAACAAAGAAAGACTGAGGGTAATTACTGCATTAAAGATAGATTAAAGAAAAGGTAAAGGCACTTGAGAGAAATAATTTGTTAGCTGGAACCCTTGAGTCTCTGTATACAGAGCAATTTTTTACCTGTTGAGATAATTGAAATTAATGAGCTATTAAACAAATGAAGTTAATAACAAATAAACAATCTTAAGTCAAAACACCAAAAATATCAGGTTATATAGCACTAGTCATATTTGTTTGCTAAAGAGAAGTCCCAGGGACACCTATAAATCAAAATTGAAAGTACCTTCATTTATAAAATTATTTACCTAAAATGAATACTCTTAACCTAAAATGAATTAAAGTTATTTGGATCCATATATATATATTTTTTCTTTTTCATAAGCGCTTTGTTCTTTGTGACGTCACACTGGACAGATGAACAAGCATACAAACATATATTTGTGACGTCACATTAACATGAAATGTAGACAAATGTACAGACATAAAGACATGTATAAAAAGAAAAAAAAAAAAAACAATTGTGTGCACACTAAAGAGAGATCTCCTTGTCCCGGCCGGGAGAAATGACACTTAAGTTGTGAAATATTTTGAAAGACTCTTTTGAGGGAATCATTCTGTACCTTCATCTTGGTCCTCTTGATTTTGTACCTTTTTTATTAATCTTGATTCTTCAATAACTTCATCTTGATCATTTTGATGTGGTACCTGTTTTATTAATCTAGATGGTATCCATATTGGAGAGGATTCGTCTTTTGGAAAAACACAAACAGATCCTCTTCCCCAAATTAATACTGGATCTGGACCCTTCCATGTACCTGAAAGAACATCCTTCCAGTAAACCAAAGGTTTATGTTGTTGGTGTGGATTCCAATGTCTGTCTCCAGCAGAATAACCATTAGAGTCTAAAGTTAGAAAATTTAAGGTAAACAGGGCAACTGCCAATCTGTCCTTAGGACTTTTCCAATTTCCTTCTTTTTGTTTTAATAACATAATTTTCAGTGTTCGGTTTGCTCTTTCAATAATGCCCTGACCCTGAGGATTGTATGGGATGCCTGTTTTATGGGATATATTGAATTTTGCGCAAAACTGCTTGAAAGATGAGGACGTATATGCGGGGCCATTATCTGTTTTAAGCATTTTGGGGATGCCCAATGCAGCAAAAGCTTGCAAACAATGAGATGTAACATCTTTAACTTTTTCTCCAGAATGTAAGGAAGCAAAAATCATGCCTGAGCATGTATCTATAGTCACATGAATAAATCGCAATTTTCCAAAACTTGGCTCATGAGTAACATCCATCTGCCACAAATGATTGGGCATTAATCCTCTAGGGTTAACTCCGAAATGAGGATTGGGCAAATGTGTCATACAAGATTTACAATCTTTTACAATTGTTCTGGCTTGCTCCTTTGTGATTTTAAACCTACGTTGCAAGGTGTACTCCCATTTGTTGCAAAATATCTCTTCCCCATAAAGTAACCGGTAGATTAGGTAAAACATAAGGCTGAAATGTTCCTTTATGGCCTTCATCATCCTCCCATTTTAAAATTACTGCACTTTTATCTGGGAGGTTATTATATCCCAAGCCTCTTAAACTGGTTGAAGCTTTTTGCAGAGGCCAGTGCTTGGGCCATTGGCGTAAATTAATAATGGAAGAGTCAGCTCCAGTATCTATTAATCCCTCCATTTCTATTCCTTGGATTTTTATTTTACACATAGGCCTCCTTGAACAGTCTCGAACCCAGCAAGCCATGGGACTTGAGTCAGTGGAACAAAATCCTCTATTGTTCCCTTCTTGAGGCATACCCATTTTAAATGAATTATGTAAATTGGGAAGGAGAAGCAACTGAGCAATTCTATCTCCTTGATTAACAGAACTTACACTTTGGGGTGAGCTAAGCATTATTTTTATTTCCCCTTTGTAGTCTGAGTTTATTACACCTGGGGTCACTTGCAAACCTAATAAGCTTTTAGGACTATGCCCGATAATAAGTCCTACAGTCCCTGAGGGAAGAGGTCCCCTGACTCCTGTGGGAATCAGTTGAACCCCCATTTCAGGTGTTAACACTATTCGGGCGGTGGAACAGAGGTCTAATCCTGCATTTCCTCTTGTTCCTCTGGCGAGGGAGTGGATGGGTAGTAGGGATTGTGTCGGGGAAGCATCTGAGTGGATGCTTGAGGATACTCCTTCTGCAATGCCCCGTACATTTGTGGGCCCCGGGGTACTGGGCCCCGTGCCCCGTTTTTTGAATTCCTGAACAAAGGATTTCCATGAATGTCAAATTTTGAATAGCATTTATTGGCCCAATGATTTCCCTTTTTACACCTGGGGCAGCGGCCTGGGGCACGGTATGAGCTTGATCTTATTTCTCTTTTGGGATTTTGCCTAGAATTGCCTGATTGATTATGATAATTTTGCCTGGAATATCCTGATTGATTATAATGTCTACGTTTAGCCTTTGTGAAATTTCGAGAGGAAGCACCTCTCATTGAGGCTGCAATCACATTTCCTGTGACAAAGGCGCCATTTATATCTTTACATAGTTGTATATATACGGAAAGATCCTTTTTAGTTCTCCATGGCCTGATGGCTGCTTGGCACCATTTATTTGCATTTTCATAAGCTAATTGAACAACTAAAGGCATAGCTTGGTCAACATCTGCAAACACACTACCTGCAGTTCTCAAAAGTCGATCAGCAAAGTCGGCATACGGCTCATTAGGTCCTTGAATCACTTTTGACAAGCTACCTTGTAGATCCCCAGGTCCTTGTACAGTTTTCCATGCCTCTAAGGCAGCTGCATTTATCTGAGCATATATATCTGAGTCATAATCTGTTTGAGCCTGTACGTCTGCGAATTGCCCTTCTCCTGTGAGCATGTCTATATTATAGTTTTCAAACCCTGCAGCCGCGTTTCTTTTAGCCGTTTCTATACAAAGTTCTTGGAATTGCGATCGCCAAACCAAGAATTGCCCCCCGCTTAATGTTGCTTTACATAGACTTTTCCAGTCTGAGGGGGTTAAGCTAAAGGTGTTAAGGGACTCCAGCATACTCAACGTGAAAGGAGCTTGGGGCCCATAAGTCATTACTGCCTCTTTGAGATTTTTTATAGTTTTGAAATCTACTGACTGATGGACACTCTGTCCATTTTTCTTTTCAAATGCTGGCGGTTCCCAATGTATCTGTGAGTTGTCCTCGAGGGCGCATAAGCGATCAGAAAGACTTTTTATTTCTGTTTCTAGGGTATGCAAATGCCTAGTAATACCCTTCATATTTTCTGTAATGGATTCCACCCATGGGGGAGTAGTCACTTCCACAAGTGACTCCTCTGCCTGACGGACCTTTTTCTCGGTCTTTTTTAATTTCTTTTTCCTCATTTTCTCAGGATCACTTTTACTAGATTCCTCACCACTGCTAATTTCACTGACAGCAATATCCTGAGGCCCAGGTTCCAGTGAGAGCAAGTATCCTTCAGCTTTCGCCAATAACTTCCGAATAGCTTTAATAGCTTGGATTTTTATCATTTTTGGGTCTCTTCTAATACTCTCTTTACTGGTCTCAGTTGGCCCAGTGGAATCTACACTTTTTTGATCACTTTCACTTTTGTCTATATACTCCTCACTGAGAACAGAGTCAGGTATATCAAGGAGTCTTTGCATAGCCTCTATCACTTGGGATTCAGTTATATTCGAACCCATCTTTAGAGACCTTTCAGTTCTTACCTGTCCGCTCCGAAGTTCCCCGTACGGGCCGCCACCTGTTACTGCCTGAAGCGCTTGGAGCAACGAGCCGCGGGAAAAACTTCAGAAGCAAACTGGAGACAAACAGCTTTTTATTCTGATAACTTTTCTCTCTGGTTCTAATAACGACTAACACACGCCAAAAACACACCCTAAAATGGCGCTGACTCGATCAGCAATTTCGGCCAAGTCACTCGAGATCCCGCAACAATCCCGTGAGACTACGGGTGGCGACAAAGGCCAAATCTCCACGGCTCATAGTCAACCGCAATTCAAGCCAATCCCCAAACAGGGCTCCTGCAATGTTCTAGAACGAAAAATTCAGGAAGAGTGGAAGAAGAGCCGACGAGATTGGCTATTGGTTGGAGAAAAGTTGGAAAGAAAATCCAGGAAAATAGACCAAGAGAGAGAAAGAATATAAACAAAGAGAAAAAATTAAAAAACAAAAATAACAATAAAAAAGGCAAAACACCATACATAAATCATTGTCCTTCACACACTGACACATTAAAACATTCTGTTCCAAATATGTAGGGGGAGAGATTAGTGAATCAAAAAATAAAATAAAATAAATTTTGCTGGACAAGTCAAACTGTCGTCACAGTGTTCCAAGAAGTCTCACCCTGTCTCGATATCTCTTTTGGGATCACCACACCCAATCACCCTCAACAAACCCAGTCTCTATCCAGCTATAGAGGTAGCTTTTTGTATACCTCATGCTTGCCAGGCTAGAGTCCCAACGTAAGCTGCCTGTCACGGCCAGCCCACGGCGCCCGCCACGGGAGGAAAATTCTCGGAGGCAGAGTATAAGCTTTTACTACTTTTACTTTCTACTTTTCTTAAGAGAGCTTAGAGAGGGAAGCGAAAGATTAAGATTTTTCATCTTCTTAGCTTAGCTTAGAGAAAAGAAACAAAGAGCTTAGAGCTTAGCTTAGAGTCCTTAGAGAGTTAGAGTTAGAAAGAATAGAGCTTAAGCTTAGAGAAAGAATTAGAGCTTTCTTTCTTCTCTCCTCTTTTCTTCCTTCTACTTTCTTCATGTCTTCCTGTCTTCCTCAGGAGTCTCCGCTCGGCCTAAACTCTGACCAGATCAATACTTCTTCTATCTGGTTTCTCGTTTCTGTAACCGCTCTGCTACGTTCTGGCCGCTCTGATTCTTCTGACCGACCGAGTGACTGCCCGCTTGACTGAATTCTCCGTTCTCCTAACTCGGACCGCTTTTCACACCGGTTATATACCTTCAGGTTTGCGGGTGCCTACAGGGCAGTTCACATAGCATTATCCAGGTGGAACCCATGGCTTCCAGCTAGTCTACAACAAGCCCTTCCTAATTAGGGCTCCTTCATCCCCAAGATCTCAATGGCTGCTTCTACTTGCCGAGAGACCACCAGATATACTCAAGCAAAGGAGCAACTCCAAGATGCAGCAGCAAGACATAGGCCACCAGCACTCTCAGCAGGAAGACCCCAGTCTCCTCAAACCCCAGCACCCCTACACTTGGACCGCAGGTCCCTGGCGTGTCCCCAGACTATGGCTCTTTGTGGTGGTAATCCTGCTGGCAAACCTGGGACCCAGGCCTTGGCTGATGTCCCAAAATGGGTGCACCATGGTGCAACCAAACCTGGATCTCCCCTGGAGCATTCCTCTAGGCCGTGATAGAAGCGGTAGTAGTGGATAGTTGTTGGCAGCAGGCCGAGTCAAGCAGTAGCAGCAGCTGCTTAGAAATTCTCTTTCTACAGCCCGCCCCGGTGGTAAGGGAGAGCAGAGGAGGAAGGACTAGAAACATCAAAGGGTGCTTCTGAGGCCCCTTCAGAACTCTTTCAGTTCAAAGCACTGAGCCAAGACACCAACCTTAGGGAATCAGTTCAGAAGCCCCAGTTAATAGACCACAGAGGAGGTCTGGTGTGGTAAACGCTGGCCAGTTTATATACATGTTATCCTGGTTTGCTCTTTGAGAGGGCCCTATAGTAGAAGAATGAGCATACCTTGCACCCAGACCTCAGTTTCTAAGTAACATTTTCCAGTAGACCGTGCTGCATTCTAGGAACAAGGCAGGGAGAAATACAAAATGAGCTAGACATCTTACATTACAGAATAAAAAAAGAAGAAAGTAAAAGGGGTTTGGATGTATAAAATGAATATCAGAGCCAAATGAAGAACTCTCACTAACCAAACTGGGTTAGCTGGATCACAAAATAATCAGGATTGCATTTGATTATAGCCCAACAAATGAAATATCTTGCATCCACACTAAATAAATAGATTGGATAAATAAATCTTTCCTCATAAAGAGTTGTAATTAATAACAAAAGGAATAAGAGAACTAGGTCTTCATTGGATCATTATCATCCGTGCTATAAGGCAAGAGCTACTGAACACCAACTTGGCCTAAAACTTAAAGAAAATTAAATACTCATGCAGCTCAAAATACCTCCTCTCCAAATTTTCTAGCTACTGTGATGGTAGGACGCAAGTACCTGGATACCCACTCGTAGAAGGTGAGGGCTAACCCGATTTCCTACGTAGGATGGACCTAGAGACAGAGAACGGAGAGGAAAGGTGACAATGTAAGGAGAAACCCAGTTAGGTAACATCACCATAGTCCAGCAAGGTATTGGGCTGAACTCAAATTAAACAGATGTAAGAACAGCAATAAATAAAAACAGTGAAGTTGACATGACAAATGGAGAAGTACCTACACAAAAGGGACTTCCCAGTACAACAGGCAAGCCTGGAACAAATTCTCGGGGCTTCTTCTACTCTTCATTACGTGCTTAATAGCTCAAATGTTGGAGGTCACACTGCTGAATAGTGTGCACCATACTTGCTGCACATCTAACCATGAAGTCACAATAATAGTGTCACATTTTTTGTTGTTGTTGTTGTTTCAAGAATGTAGAGGCCACTTTGTCACTGATCCTCTACCTGGGCCTTCATAACTCGGTGATGGTTGCCCTCTGACAAAAGAGGGGTGAAAGCTCTACCCTCAGAGCATGCGATGCCAACCATCATCTGATGTGTGACGTATGAACATCCTTGTTTGATTCTGCAGGTGCAACCCAAGGTACTTTAATTTTCCCCTGCCCTCCACTGACCCCCACACCACAGACCCCTGGCTTCCTTTATCCTACAAATTCCCCAATCACATCTTCCAGGGTGGAGGTTTGACTTGGGCTCCTGCTCCCCAGATTTGTGAATCCCTTCTCTTCTGCAGAACCCATTGCTCATGGTTGGCATCCTGCTTTGCCTATGAAACCACCATCGTTGGGTTACAATGACCCATGATGACACACTTATAGCACCCCATAGCTACAGATAGGAAAGAGGCATCATGTGGGGTGGTGGAGACCAGGGCTGAAGGAGGGTAAAGGGAGGAAATGCACAGTGACTCAGGGTTGACTAAGCAGGAACACTCCCAGTAACAAAAGCAGCCTGGAGCAGCTCCTGACAGTTAAATGTTTTGCTAATGTAAATTTTTCTCTGTCAGAAGGGCAAAAGATTTCAGCAGCTCCTCCTGAATCTGCAGTCTCTTAAAACATGATAAAGGAGTTTAATGTTGGAATATCACACAGTATCCTCCAGTCATGTTTTTGGGAAGTAATTCCTAATCATCCACATGGGCAAGACTATCAGCTATAGAAATGAATGATATCTATCTGTTGAGGAAGAATTCAAGCGAGCTAACCAAGCCAGGGCACAGAAGTACAAGTAACAGCACATCTCAATTAGCGAAGCAAGAAACAAATACACCTCACAGAGTTGAGAGAAAAGTGGGGAACCAGAATATGGGGATAATGAGAAAGTAATCATAATCAGTTGGTCCAAGCACCATGGGTCAAGAGGCTCTGTTGTGATATTGCTTAATAGGTGACTATGGATGACAGTTATGCCCACACACGTTTCACAGAGTGGAATGGACAGGGCTTGAGTGTCCTTCCTCATAAGAAATTGACAACTGCTTGAAGAGATGTTCAACCTGATTTAAACACTACCCCAATATATCATGTATCAAAACACCACATGGTAGAAGACCATAAACATGAACAGTTTAATATTTATCTAAACCTCAGTTAAAATAAGCTTAATTTATAAAATTCCAAATAATGAAGTCTAATATCTTCCGAAAGACAGTGTATACTGAGTAATTTTTAAATATAGCTTGCAATCTGCATGTACTACATTGTGTACTATACGGACAAATGTCCTGTCTGAAAGTGGAAGTAAAAAAAAACTATGACCCGTGTTTTGTGAATATGATTGTCATCTATTAATGTAAATAATTTAGATAAATTAAAGATGGGGCATGACAGTAGTGGCATTTACGTGTCCCCATATTTAAATCTATGCAAAGGACTAAATTCTGTGCTGTCTTTCTAATAACTTCCACTATCCCTATGAGCTAATGTCCTAGCACATTTAAAACTTATTGACTTATGTATAGTGATTCATTAGAAGGGTGGGAAGGGGTGGAATATATGTTGAAAGGGTGTATAAAGGGTGGAAGGTACATGCCGATATATGTTGTTAAAGATATCACCCTAATAATATGTCATGTTAATATGTGCCAAGCAAAAGGTTTTTCATGTTGTGTGTTGGTTCTATTTTTCATTTGTTTGTTGTTGTTTGGTGTTGGGGATTGAACTCAGAGAACACTTTCACTGAACTACAGCCACCAGACCTTTTAATTTTTTTTTGAGACAGGGTTTTAAACTAAGTTTTTGAGGCTGGCTGGAACTTGCAATCCGCCTGCCTCAACCTACCAAGTCTCTGGGATTACCCGGCTAATTGCCACCAAGCCCGCGGCGAAGGGCAAAAAATTAAAACCATACTGATTTATCATATCTGCACACAAGATATTATTTTTCCACCAACGTTTTTCCCAGTGGTCAATTCAAAGGTGTTAATGCCAAATGGTAGAATCTATCCTTTTATTTTCTCAGACAGTAAATGTATATAGATTTTTAAAAATTCTAATGATAATGAGATGGGATGGTGCTATGGGTTAGAATAAAACTTCGATTATTTGCTGATTTGATTAAGTAAGCTCGTAACAAACCCTCAACCCTTAATAAGTTGAATATTATGCTGGGCACACAAGTCCTCAACAATACAGACTGTATGTTGTTCAGTGATACCAACCATCCAAGAAAATACATGTCTACATGGTAATGCTTGTAACCTGTGAAAGTCACTGCAAAAGTCATTGTACGGGTTTGAATTGTGGCTCATGATAGACACTTGCCTAGAATGTGTGAGGCACTGTTCAATTTCTTAGCACCATAAATAAATAACTAAAATTTTTTAACAGGTCCATTGACAACTAATAAGAAAGTAAAAACCACCTCAGGAGAGCGCTTTAAAAAACAAACAAACATTAAATAAGGACACTTTGAGGGAGACTTTGAGGGGAGCATTCATTTAAATTATCTGGTGGATTCTGGATTCTATCATGAATCCATTAGGATACAGACAGAGATTTGATGGAGGAGCCAAGGAAAAGAAGTTTGTGAGGATCCCTCCCAAACAGGAAGAGGTGAGGTAAGTGGCTCCAGGAGAATCACTCAAGAAGCATCACAGCACCTTACAGGGCCGCGCACCTTCTCCCCCACACTCCAACCTGAGAGGTGGCCTTGGATGACCCTGATTTCAGACTGTGTCCTCGGGAACGTCAGAAAAGCTAAATTCCTGGGTTTAAAGCCACCATAATGTGGCAGTTTTTCTTTAGCAGGAAACTAATATCTCTGTTACTTCACTTGAGCCAAATTTTTATTTTCTGGAAGTTACTTTATATCTAACTGGATTTCCTCTATAGTGCTATTGATAAAAAGCCATGTACTTCTTGGTTGGAAAGATCTACACAGCTGTGTAGCCCAGCTTCCTCCATGTTGAAATCACATCCTCCACAGAGCGCCTGCACATCACCAGTCCATTTATTCCAGGCCTGACTTTAATGTGCAAAAGTCAAAATAGCTTCCCCAGCCCTTATCTTACATGCCACAAGGGCCATAACTCCAGTTTCTCTACGACATTGCCCCAGGTGATTATACCATAGTTTCTCTGTGGTATTTTTCCGTTCGATCATTAAACAGTATTGATTATGACAAATTTGATGTCACATAGGAAGTTCCTAAAACAGAATTAAAGAAGAAATGCATTGTGCACTTTCTTAATTTCAATCTCTAATTCAAACAGATTTTTTTCCCCTTATAACCAGAATGGTCAACGTTTCTTCATAGTGTGTATCCTTCCTATATCAATGCCAAAATGATTGGCAATTTTTGACCTATTATTAGAGAAATCTGAACCTGTGAAATAAACTACCTCTGAGCCTCATGACTAACCCTGAAACTCAGCAGCAGCTGCTTGCTCCTACTTGGCCTGAGCATTTCGGGCCCCATGTGGACATACAAAAAGCCCAAGCTCCTGATGAACATGGTGGGTTACTCACTCTCATACTGTCAGAGAGCCCACATCCCCTGTGCTCATGTTTTATTTTTTTTGTAGCTACTTTTAAATGTAAATCCCCAAACCAACCACACTTATCAAACCTCTGATTAATCAGCACATATTACCATGTGAGACCCTCATGGGATTCACACTGTACTATGTTTTTCATATTAATCATGCTAATTTTCCACCCTTTGTTCATACTGCTTTTGTTTTGGTATATTCTATTTCTAACTTTAATGGCATCCATTTTTCTCTCCTTCATGGCATTTTTCACTTGTTAAGCCTGCCCTTCTAGTAGGACATAGACATATGTGCCATTGGCAAGTAGGACTTCCTTCCTGGGTGTTAGTATTGTATTTTCACTTTAAGTAGGGTTTCACAACAATAAGAACAAACAATTGTCTATCCTACTTGATCATCATTGCTCCATATCTTGCAAAAATATAAAGAGAATTTCTGCAAACCTACTCAGAAATCAAGCACGTCATACACATGATATTTCCCACTGTAATCAATCTGAAGCCTCTTAATCACAGAAGTTAGTTTAGATTGTTTGTTGTGTTTTTCTAAATGACTCTACAATGAATTTCAGCAATTGTATATAGTTATTTACAAATTAATTTATTACATAGTCCTATAATTTGTTTTTATTACAGTTTAAAATTTATATTTTAGTTTTAGTTGACACAATAACTTTATTATTATTTTATGTGTGCTGAGGATCAAACCCTGGGCCGTGCATGTTCTAGATGATGCTCAACCACTGAGTCATGACCCAGACCCTATAAATATCATGATCGTTATATATTTATGGGATTTTGTTATGAATCTGTTTAAAAATTTACTAGTACCTAACATATTTAATCAATCAATTGATAATTTTATGACATTCAAATGAATGACCTGAATGGTTAGAAGCCCGCCAAAGAACTCAGATGTAGGTTACATTGTTAATGAATAAACCATGTCCTTTTTCATTATAGTGAGGAAAAATATCATTTTAATGTAAGGCACTGAGGATATATAATCATCTTTATTTATTGCATTTGCTGCTTGTTGATATATTTGGTGGATGAAAGCATTTAAGAAGAAGGCAGGGACAAAAAAGAAAGGGGATCATCCCCAGCCATCAGCCACAGCAACAGAACACCAGCACCAGAGACCCAAGCACAGCATGACAGTAGGACAGGGGGAACAAGCCCCAAGCAATCAGCTCCAAGAGAATAGGGACAACAGGGGACAGACTTAGCAATCATCTGAGAATAGTGGCACAGGACCAGACCCAGCCATCAGACTCCATGCAACAGAGACACAGAAACAAGTCCCAATCATCACCCTCAGCAAAGGGACACAGGAACAGCCACAGCCATCACCTCAGTCAATAGACACATGAACCAACCTCATATCATCACCTCAAGCAACAGAGACACAGGGAACACCCAATGGGAAGTACAAATGTCCTCTGTTACAGTCACAGCCAGAGAAGTGTCCATGGTCTGTGAGCACAAAGCTCATGTGAGAACTGAGTTGTCTCCACAGAGCTGCTCAGTAGGCTAAACCTGAAGGTCTAGATGCTAACTTCTGCTCACTGAAAATGCCATCTATCCAAGAATCTCAAAGGTAATTAAATTATTTTACTAATATCAGAGTGCTATATATTCAGCTTTGTTTCACATTCACCCAAAATTAGGCAGGATGTGTTTTAATTTTATCTTACTTATTCTAGAACTGTCAGTCCCATGAAATAATGATCCTTACATCATCTGAATCAAGAAATCTGAGTTTATTACAGACAGTGAAGTGATGTCTCAGTGTATCTATAAGGGAGAAGGAGGTACTGACCTAAAGGAGAAGAAACATGTAAACATAGTTATATCAGCGGATGTTAGATATAATACAGAAGGCTACCTTGAGCACTGTGAAGATAGTCTACCCTGGGAAACTGAGGTGGAGCATGTAAAGCCAACTTGACTTTCAAATTTTGCCTCCCCTACACACTTTAAAATATGTGTGTGTAATCTTTAAAACATTTTTAAAATAATTGCCTTACTCACCAGTTTATTCTCTGCATTCTTCTCTTAAGACTAGCCTTGCTTTAGGGACCACTTTGGTCTCCATGCAGGTACAAATCTTCATAAGAATTCAATTTTTTAAAACTCTTGATTCTTCATTTTAAATTCAGGCACAGCGGGCGCTCCGGTGGCGGCACGCCTGTAATCCCAGTACTTGGGGAGCCTGAGGCAGCGAGGAGGATCGCGAGTTCAAAAAGCCAAGGGGCCTCAGCAATGGCCGAGGCACTTAGCAACTCAGTGAGACCCTGTCTCTAAAATAAAAATACAAAAAAGGGCTGGGGATGTGGCCCAGGTGGTCGAGTGCCCCTGAGTTCAATCCCACGGTAACAAAAAAAAAAAAAAAAAAAAAAATTCAGGCACAATCTAGGATCTAAAGGAGGCTTCACGGGCTTGTGGGTGGATTTCATCTTCCTTTGGTCAAAATATATTTTGACCAGGGAAGCGAGGAATCCTGCAAAGCAGGTTGTGGCTCAGTGATAGATGTCCCCCTCCTCAGAGTCCCTTGAGTCTCATGGTGTCAATCGTTTCCCTCAAGCCCACATTGTCAGGGTGGCATGTGCCTTGGTTGCACCACCTACCATCCTGGTATAGCTGCAGATGGAGTCACTTTGCTTCTGGGTTTCCTTGCATGGTAGTGGATTGGTTACGTTGGTCCTTGACTGCAAGCACCCAAGGAGGGGATGGATCTTCCCTTACTGATTGTAGCCTCTGGCCACAGAGACCATGGCCACCAGAGGACCTCTCTAATTGGGTCTCAGCCCTCCTGACCAGCCCTTGATTTGGAGATTCTCATTAGATCTCAGCAAGGCTGGTCTTAAGGGGGGCTTCTGCTGAGATTACAGGATAGAAGCATGATTCCCTGTTAGCCAATGACTTCCTTACTCTTCAGTTTATTACAAAGAGTAACTCAGTGCCCTGTCTGCTACATGCTCTGTATTCAGGTCTCCAGGAAGATGGAGAATATTGACACATGTAAGCTGCCTGTCACGGTCCAGCCACGGTGCCGCACGGGAGGAAAATTCTCGGAGGCCAGAGTTAAGCCTGTTACTACTTTTACTTCAACTTTCTTCTTCTGTTTCCTCGGGAGCCTCGGCCTTACTCTGACCAGTCCTCGGGAGCTTCGGCCTAACTCTGGCCAGTCATTATTCTTCTATTTTTTTTTTTTCTGGTTTCTCTTCTGTAACCGTCTGCCTACGTTCTGGCTGCTTCTGATTCCTTTGACGACCGAGTGACTGCCGGTGACTGAATTCTCGTTCTCCTAATGGACCGCTTTCACCGGTTATTAATACACTTCTGGTTTGCGGGTGCCTACAGTGGCCATCGTGCTGTCACATACATATCAGGTGGAACCCATGGCTTCCAGCTAGCTCAAACAGCCCTTCCTAATTAGGGCTCTTCAACCACTAGCAAGAAGACATGGGTCAGAATATAAATGGTTGGTGCTGGAGGGCAAGGGGGTGTATGTCTCAGAGGCACCACTTGCTCACACTCAGCAATTACCTAGTGTTTGCACTTCAGCCACCTTTCCAGGGACCTCACAATGCCATTCACTCTTAGCAGCATATCTTTAGATAAAATAGTTTATGGTAAATTTTGTCTTTAGAAATTTTAAAGTAATTTGAATTCTGCTCCGTAGCACTGATTTTAGGAGTGAAGTGTTTATTAATAAATATAAAAAAGCAAAAAGAAAATGATTAAAAACTAGGGTGCCTGATCTGCCCTTCTGGACATCGTGGTAAACAGATGACTGACCACTTGCCTGAGGAACACCTTGTCCCAGTCATTAGCAATGGTGCTCATACCTTAGGGCCATAATGGTATGATTTCTCCAATTTTAGGTACAGCTGCATTGCCAGCATACCAGTGAATATTATTCTCTTTTCATAATGGGAAGCATGCAATTGGGCGCACCAAAAGAATTCACGAATTATATGAGTTGCCAGCAGCCAGCAAGAGCACAGGAGCGGGCAACGGTAGAAATTAGTGGAAGACAAGTTCAGCGGCTGATCATGAGGGCTTTTTACAGTGTTTGTGATCACCACAGGATGCTTTAAGCCAGTTTATAGCGCATGTCGCTCAGACAAATACTGATGTTCACTGCTTTTTTTATCTGTGTATTGGTCTTCCCCCTCTTGAATTTTTCCTCATCCCATATCTGAGACTTGAGTCTTCAAAAGATGAGTTCAGCAGGAATCAAGCAAGACAAGCCAAACATAAAGCCACTTGCTACAAACAACATGGCCACAAGGGGCAGATCTACACAACCATTTGGGGAGAACATCATGATCGCCATGTGCCTCCAGATGCAGCCAAAGAACTATAGAACTTCTTTTCCCAGCGGGGATTTCATCTTACTTTGGTCTTATTCCGTCTTTCTATGCCCTAGTTGTGTATTCCATAGAAAGCTTTTTCTAGATGATGTCCCACATTACTGGCATTTCTTTATCTTGGAGTCCTCCTCTGCAGCTTTGGCTTCCTCCGCGCCCACCTCCACACTTGTCCGTCTCAGGTTGCCGCATGGACTCCAACCCTGCTGCCTGCACTTTGCCTGGCCTCCCAGGGCGCCTGTTCTATTGGAAACTATCTTGGTGAAACCTCCATGACCTCGTAACTCCAGCATCCTGCATTCCTGCAGAACCAGCACACGTGGTTGTTGCCACTGGTCTGATGCCATCACAAGCCAGTAAGTCCATAAAGCCTCCAGGAACCCTAGCTTGTAGCAGCTCTAGAGTGTCTGCGTGACATGTGGTAAAAACTTCCTAGACCCCCCTGTGCAATAGTAATTTTAAAAATAGTTTTTAAGTTGTTGAATCAAGATCTTTTATTTTATTTATTATAATATATATGTGCTGAAATCAAACCCAGTGCCTCACACATGCCAGCAAGTGTGCTACGACTGAGCCACAGTCCCAGCCCTCACATAGTAATACAAGCAGCCTTTAACATTAGTTATTTAATAAGCCACATATGAATATTATATTAAACAGTAAAGGAACATGGCAGCTATTAATAGTTTAGAGAGTGTGTGTGTGTGTGTGTAGATATATAATATATACATATATATAAGTAACAGTTTTATTTTGTAGGTGTACACAAGTAACTTTTTTATTTTATGTGGTGCTAAGAATCAACCATGTGTGTGTGGTGTGTGTGTGTGTGTGTGGGTGTAATCATTATGGACATTTAGCCATAGTTGGGAGTGTCCTTTCCACCTCCCACTCCCTGCCAAAGAAAACATGACTCCAGACCTTCAAGCTATACAGTGTCATCTTCAGAAACACAGCTCGCTGTTGACTTTGCTACCACATAATTTGGTTCTAAAAGTAATATATTTTTTTCTTAAAAAAAATAAGGGGCTGAGTTGTGGCTCAGCCATGTAGAGCATTCACCTAGAACACATGAGCATACTGGTTCCAATAATTCAGCACCACATAAAAATACAATAAAGTTTCTTGTGTCCACCTTCAACTAATAGATATATTACTAATATTAGACTATATATATGTATATGTAACCATAATAAATACATATATATAAACATTAT